>VWYI01013659.1:44253-56090 GCA_013399455.1 Anthoscopus minutus
CTGGGCCCTGGCCCAGCATGGCCCAGGGGAATCTCGGCTCGGCACAGCCAGAGGCGAGAGTGGCCAGAGGCAGAGCCTGCACCCCACTCCGGCTGCAGGGCTCTCCTGGCCTCTCAGCCCGCCCGAGAGCCGCTGGGGGTGGGGGGCGGCCAGGCCCCGCCAGGCTGCGCTGGAACCAGGCCGGGCCTCTCCCCCCACAGCCCCCACACCTTCAGAAGCCGGAAGCCGAAAAGAGAGTTCAGAGTTTCCCGGGCTTTAAAATGGGTGTTCACGGGGGTGGATTCTGATTTCTAATGGTTTACAAAGCTGTCAGTTCCCAGAACTGGGCAGCTATTGACTCTTTCTGAATCTCCCAAGAGCCTCTCTCAGGAGAACTATTTCCGTAGATGTTTTCCTTCCCTCCTCCCTAATATTAACTAATGTCAAACTAAGACATCCTGTTAGCTCAGCTCTTAATATCTGAGCCAGGTTTGCAGTGACTGACAGATGTGACAGATGGATGATGCATCTCTGTGGGTATTGTGTTTACCTATGTGCAGAGCTCCAGAGCCTGATTTGTTTTCCTTGGTGATTAATATGGCATTGCCAGGACAGTGAGTGTTCAAAAGCAGCTGTTCTCATGCTGCAGTTAACTTGGCCCAATTCCTTCAGGCTCCTCTGCTGAGTAAAACTGCATAAGATTTAAGTGATCCCATTATTTTTTGAAAGTGCTCCTAACCAGCAGGCCCTTTGCATCCTTTGCTACAGTGCAGCCACCTTCTCAGGCAAGGTTGCCTGACTTGTGCAGTCTTCAGTCACTTTTTCCATCCTTATCAAAAGAAATCTGCCTTGCCTTTAACTTCAGGTTCCCTCAGATTTCAGAAGCACTCTGATATCACAGATGCAGCACTGTATTGCCTAATCCTTATCCCCCACCAAAATGTGAAACGGTCTTAATTGGCTAACTGGTTTTGCAGAGTAAGAGCATGATTTGCTGGAGAAAACCTGTCAAAATCATCCCTGACTTTTTCATAGTTCTCATAGTGAGAAAAAGGAATTCATTGCAGAAATAAAACTTGAAAATAAAATGTTTATCAGTAAAAGCTGGGTTAGGGAAATTCAAGTATGTCTCTGCAAAAGCACTTTTTCCCCTCAATTTTCATTTTTCTCATAGACACTTACTTTTACTATGTACTTTTAAAAATCAGCACAAAATGCCACTGGAAAGATTTTAAGCATTTAAAAATCCATTAGCTGTAACCTCTGCAGTCACAGTTATTATGGTAACGATCTTGGGTGATTTCTGAGCAGAAGCAAGCGTTCTGACCTGTGAAATGCAGATCACAGACTAGTAAGCTTTTCTGCACTTGAGGTGTTTATTATATCTGCAAAGTCATTTGCTGATTTTCATGTTTGATGAGAGACTACAGTTGCTGTATCATTTACAGGCTTCCCTGTGTGTTTGTTTAACCTGCTGGAGGTTTACTAAATGGTGTGTGAAGCAGCTGCAGAGCTATATGTCTTTTCCTTTCACTGACATTGAAAATTTCTGAATTTGCTTCCACATATTTATTACTGAAGATTTCTCTCTTGTTCTTTCTCCTTTTCATGGAAATAACTTTGTTGGAAGGATTTCGTGTGTAATTCATATTTCATGCATAGATAAACCTGAAAGAAATTTGTCTCTTGTAGAAAATTAACAAAGGTCACTGAGCTCTTACCTAATTGAGATTGCTGATGATTTATTTATACATATTCTTTACAGGTCTGCTACATGCTGGTGTTTTTCAGTACTAAAAAGGATTAATGTAGAGAACAGTCTCATTTGACTCCTTTTACCATGGAGGAGAAAATGTATTAAGGGCAATACTGTATATGAGGAACATGCCCTGTTTCAAATACCCAACTGATACAAGGTCTGAAAATTTAACTGACTTGAAACAATTTTCACTACTCACACAGCCAGTACCAGGTCTTGCTGCTGATGGCACCAAACACATTAATTCATGTGTATTTGGACTTAATTGCATATAGTTTTGCCAACCTGTAGCCTTTCAAAGTAAAACATATTATTATTGCAGCTGCATTTTTTTTCCAGAAAAATCAGTTTAGCTATATGTAGTAGAGGATGATATACCATATAGCATCTATAACATCATTAAAAAACCCGTCTCAACAATTTAGCTGTTGCACACATGCATTTTGGGGCAGGGATGGGCAGTTCCGAGCAAATTGTTCTTTACTCAGCAAATGTGCTAGCACTGTGTACATGTGCATGTACTTCTCTGGCCATTTGTTACTTGAAAGCACAAGTCCCTGGAGTCAGTCATGGTGATACCACAGGATTTTTCTGTGGAGCTTGGAACCTGAAAGTAGACTGGGTAGCATCAGTGCACCTCCTGAGGAACATCATCACCTCCATGATGACTGGTTTGCTGCACAATTCTGCCATACTCTCTAAGCTCCACAAAGGGAAGATACCCTTGTGATGGTTGGTTTTGTTCATTTTAGTCAAAGTGTTGGTGTGATGTCTGTTGAAAATTTTATTCTCCTTTAAAGGTTTCCATTTAGAAGAGGAAAAATGGTGTAGTGGACATGTCAGGAGAGGGAATCTAGGAAATAATGAAAGCTGGTCAAGACTAGGTTTGAAACAGGAGCTTGGAAACAGTCTCTGAAAGAGCTACTGGACTAGCTGAGTGAGGTTGGAAAGAGGGAGGAAAATCATATGCTCTTAAAAGGTCATGGAAGGAAGTGCCAAGCACAGGGAGATTTGTAACCCTGAGGTTGTGCAACTGATCATGATCTCTTCCTGAGCATAAAATTTACCAATCCACATAATCACTGCTATCTACAAGAAGTTGTAAAACTTTATGAAACCAGACTGACTGTCCCTTGTGGAATACAGCAGCCTATTACAGCTACTAGAAGTTCTTC
Organism: Anthoscopus minutus; assembly: GCA_013399455.1. NCBI lineage: Eukaryota > Metazoa > Chordata > Aves > Passeriformes > Paridae > Anthoscopus > Anthoscopus minutus. The sequence goes on from VWYI01013659.1 coordinate 47,167, forward strand.
TAGGTAACTGAGAAGCTGAAATTTAGTATTGACCTCTTGAAAAATGACTGCATTTTCACAGGGATAGCACACTGGGCTTTTTTGGGGCAAGAAAAGGGGATATCATCAGAAAAATGGATAGTACATGAGAAGATCCATGAGTAATGCCCAGGTTCCCCAGTCAGTTCAGAAGTAAGGAAATGTATTAAAAATTTTCAGGCAATATCTTTTTCTCTGAGTGAACATCTATTTATTCTTCTCTATACTTCTATTAGTCTAGTATTGGAGGGAAAATGTGTATTCAACAGCAAAAATTATTTCTGCATCATTCAGTTGAGATACTCATAGATCCAGTATCTCTAGAGAGGAAGAGCAAATCTGTATGTCAGTGAATTCAGAAGAGACTGAATAAATTAATTGCCAAGGGCTTCATATGTAAATATTACAAAGACTGAGAAGCACTGTACTCTCTAATGTGACACTACTGGATGTCATGGAACTGTGGCAGAGCCAGACTGGCAAAGTAGGCTGACTGTCATTCTCCCCCTAAACCTCATTTTCTTGCTTTCCAAGATGGAGCGGGATTACATTGAGTGTTGATCTGACCCAGGAGTCAGCTTTCTTTGAAAAGTCATGTGTTGCACAGTTCTGTAGACAGAAGCATATGACTAACAATGAAAATCCAGGCTTGTTCCTTTAAGGTTCAGGAAGTTTGCTCATCTGAGAAATTGGAGATAATTTTTTTATCATTTGCCTGCTTAAGTCTTTTTGCACATAATATTTTCTTTTTATCTTACAGTTATAGATAATTAACTTTATGTTTTTAATGTTCTGAATATATTTTCTAATACCTCTTTAAAGGATTTGGTGCATGATTTCCATCTGTTCAGGGTTTTTTTAATATCTCTTTCAGCTTCTTCAGTGATTATCATTTCAGGGGATGAAAATACTAAGGAAATAGTATACCATCTACAAAGATAACAGCAAAATATGCTATCCCAGATCTGGATGGTAGTTTGCCTCTTCAGCTGTATCAGTGGTTCAAAGCTGCTCATTCTTACTCTACACCTTGATTAATTCACAAAAATCTTATTTTTTTTTTGTTGCTATAAAGGTCTGTGTCCATTTTTCAGTATGAAATGGCTTAGAGTATTTTGTATAGATAGAGAAAGTTTGTTTTTTGCTTGTTTGCCTTAAAGCATTTTTGTGCTTTCTATTCATTTCTTACAACCAAAAGAGGAAAAGAGATTCTGGTGCTCTTGTGTCTTCCTCATCACATCCGTGGTACATGGGGCAGATAGAGATGTAATCTCATGCCTTATAGGATAGAATAAAAGAAGTGGCTTGGTTTGTGCAGGATCTGGAAGACCAGAAGTTTATTATAGCATCAGTACAAACTAGCTTTTGTTTCCTTGCTATTTAAAAGTGCAATGGTAAGAACAAAAGTCTTGTCTATTCCAATTTCAATGTATTTACTGTGAATTTATGGGGCCAAAAGGTATTTGTGACTGTCTAAACTAAGCATATGGCTTCCTGGAATTTATTTGTATCTCAACTTGTATTTGAATTGTATCTTAGAAGGACATTCAATCTATTTATGGTTACCGGTGATACAAAACCCATCACAAACTTTTGTGGTTACACTCGCTGCATTTAATTTTAGAGTATGTGCAGGTTCAACTTCACCTCATTTGTAAGAAAGAGTTGTTTTTCATCAAAATTCACTTCATCCTGTATAGTCACTTCACTAGGAAATCACCATTCAATCTCCCCTTTGTTAAAGTAATCAAGTTGTGCTTCAGGGATCTTTGCTCCCAGGCATTTTTCTTTAACTATGAAAAATCTTTCATGACTTTCATGTCATCTCATTTTTCACTAATAATCTCGGAGAATTATGTCAAAAGAAGGAGAAAAAGCATCTGTGTGACAGTCACTACTTCACTAACACAAAGGTGTACTAAGTAGTGCTGTGTTAAACTGTTTTCTTTATATATTCATGGCTTGTATTAATTGTCCTGTCCAGTGAGGGGTTTGATCACCTGGAAGGGCTCCCAAATAACTTTTTGGCAACTTTAATTTTGTAATTAATTTACTGGGCACCTGTTGGGGTTTTTTATATATAGGTGCACACATCCATTCACATCTTTTACATTGGTAGAGTATGGTACTTTTTTAGCTTTGTAGGTGATGTACAGGCTAGGGGAATGCAGATAGTCATCTTTTTTGATTTATTGTCATTGTCCAAATGACAGATACCTGTCTCACTTTATGTCAGTGTGGTTTGAGGAATCCACTAATGTTATGTGACTAAACACACAAAGAAGGCTCTTCAGTAAAGTCTCCCTTATTACCAATCTGAAAAGAGTACAAGAAAGCAAAGCAAGGAGTATTTTAATAGGAGAAGATAGCAACAAGGCCAAAGTCAGGACATTTCATTGCTCTTATTCACAGAAAACATTGGTCAAAGGACACTGTGAATATCAATCCAAGCAGGAACAAAAGTCAGTCTTCAATGCTATAATTGATTTTATTGGTGAAGGAAAATGAGCCCAGCTTAATAGTTAACTGTGAGACAAGATTCTGTTAAGACCTTCTTCCTGTACTAAATGACACTATGACCTTGAATGCTTGTTGGATAAATGATGTAGAAAATGAGCATTGACCTTTGAGAAACTAAAGACAGTGTCACAGAAAAATGAGACATGTTAGAGCTGAACTTTTGATATCACTGTCAAACAATGAGTGGTCATACCTGATAACACAGTGTGACTGTTGAACCCCAAAATACTGCTTCTGTAAAGGAAAGTGAGAAGTTAAAATTGCTAGAGGTCATACAGGGAAATCATACCATTATACCAAGACTGCAACAAAATGGACCAAATAGATCCAGAATAAAAATGCTAAAGTACAGTTAATAATTTCTAGATAACTCGTATGTGACATATTTGCATGAGACTAAAAGTGTTCTCTTTCAGAAAGATTTCAGATTTCTGGAATTGAAAGTTCAGCAAATATATTTGAAAGTCATTACAAACTTGTAGCTACAAACTCAGGTACCTAGTAAGGAACTTATGCAATTTTATGATAAGGATGGTACGTAACTCTGATGAGGCCATTAAAAGCCAAGGGCTTTTTCCTTAGCCACTAACAAAAGGTGATGGTGCAATAGAGAGCATATAGTGGATGGGAATATCTATCCAATCATGAAGCTTGACTTACTTAATCACACACCACAGAAAATAATTGGAAAGCTGTTTAAGTCAGTCTACCTTAAGTGCTAGCCAGCAAGGATGATAGCTGGATATGATTATAACATATGGTAAGATGTGCTTTTCATGGCCTGGGTTAAGGGTATTGGGGAAATCAGAGTATTTTTGACAAGTTGTAAATACATTTTATAGACTCAGTTTTCTCTGTGAATAAAATTGGGGCAGAGACTAGAACATTTTATTTGCTGATCCACTGCAAATTTTAATTTATCTACTACCCTATAAAAATATCATTGATGAGCAGTCAAAACATGGGAATCAGAAGATGTCAGAGCATCATCCTGTATTTTTCTAATGCATATATTCTTAAAATTAAGCATTATCAACTCAAATCTATACCAAATAGTCTTATGACATTGTAGCAGCTAACATTAGGCTGATTATCTCCATCATAAGCTCCAGATCTTCAGTGAGGAAAATACAATGAATGTGCAGACCTGTTACAGGTCTTTGGTAAATCAAGAAGGGAAAGAAAAACTGGAGAAAAGATTCTTTTACTGACATTTTGTAAGACCACAGGAGGAGCCAAAGTTTGTTTCATTTCAAAAACATTTTATTTATGTGAAAAAGAAAAAACTTTCCAAATGCACTTGTTTGTGTAACTTAGCAAAGTTTTATGCCTGCCTGGAACCATATGAAATGTAAAAATTCCCTAACTTTTCCTCCAGTTCTGATAAGCAAATTTTACTCTCAATGGTAGCAGAAGATCTCTGCGGTGAAGCCTCTGTATTGAAAAAGGCCTGCTAGGTTCCTTAAGTGATTTCTGTAAACCTGAAATTATTTAGAATTTAAATATTTTCTTTTTAGATGCAGGCAGGATATTCTTTTCGAATATCCTTTAAGAGCGGAGGTAAAAATCCAGAGATAAACACTTCTTGTGAATTGGTTGTACGGAGTCAGCAGCATGAAGAGATGCTCTCATGCTGCAGTTTCCTTCTGCTTAAGCACAGCCTTTATTAAGAGACAGCTCATTTTCATATACAATCTTAATTCAAAAGAAGTGATTTCAACAAACCTGCTTTGATTTGTGTTATCAGTTTCCTTATTTGCACCCTTGTTGAGATTCTGTACATTGCACTGTGCTTGAAATGAAAGATGTTATTAAAGCCTCCAGGTAGTACTGTTTAGCTGAATCTTTATCAGTTTCAGTAAGTTTGAAGATTTTAGCTGTTTCTTCAATTCATATAAACATTTTCCTGTCTGTTTTAACCTCTTTGTCACTGAAAAAAGAGAAGGAAATTGCAATAGACCCAACAGACAAGATGTATTTTTGAAGTAGATGTGAACCAGAATATACAGTTAGCATGTCTTCATGTTTTTGAAGAGGAAGGTAGGTGTAATCTTTGTTCCTTTTCACCCAAGGTTTCTGGAGGATAAGAGTAAATGTTGAAAGAAAAACCAAAAAAACTTTCCTGTGAAACTTATATTTTGAAGTTTGACAGAGGAAAGCCTTTTTCCTATATATAATAATGAGACTGCTCTGGGATGATGAGAGCCGCTTATGTTGATGTCACATTCAGATTTTTGAAAAAACCTGCAAATATCTTCTTGAAGTGACCTGAAGATGTGAAATGTTCCTATTGTCTCACAGGCTAATACGTGCAATGTCACTATGTGCTACTATGATGCCATCTCAGTTTCTGTGCTAATTTAATGGGATATGGTGACTTTTAGATGAAAAATGAAATCACATGGGTAGATTCTTGCAGCTGGGTATTTTACTGTTTCACTGCAGTGGTTTGTTTAGCAAGCTTGTCTATCTAATAACCTAATTCATGCAAATGAAAGCATCTGTCTTCATCCCTCTTTGCCATTAGTTCATTACGCATACATTAAACTTCAGGGAGTAAGTACAGAGATTGATTAGGGAGTTCCAGAGCACAGGTTAGCAGCCAAGAAATACCTGAATTATTCCTTTTCTTTTTTCCCCTCTCCCCTTCCCTCCCACCTCTTCTTTTTGGCACACTTACTTTACAAGAATAGTAAATTCTTGTAGATCTTAAATGCTTATTGATATCTAAAGTCAACACTATTTCTCTGATTTGGTGAATTTTAATACAAGTCAGTAGCTTATATTGCAGTTCATTAACCCTCCTTTTCCATTCACTCTAACTGTATTTTTTCTTCATCCTGAATATTGAATAAGTTAATGATCTTTTGTCACAGGCATTTTTTTACTATAAAAACCTAGTAAAAAATCAGTGCATCCTATTTGTCAGGTTGCATATATAATTGCCCCCTAAGCCACCCCTGTAACTTTAGTTATATATCACATTGAAGTATACAAAAAGAATGACTCATTGACAGATCATCACTTTTTAAATCATTTGTAGCAATGCATTCATCCAGCCTGATTTTGAACTACCATCTTCCAGAGGTCAGCATTTCTGGGTTGGGGTTTTCCACAAAGGTGAAGAGTAAGCAAACCGTAAAGATACCAGCAGTCACTGAGCACAAAGGATAAAAGGTAAAATGTGTGGGAAGCATTCACTTGCATTTTCCATATTTCTTTTTTTTTCTCATCCATATCTCATTTTCACAAGGATAGCCTAATCTTCTACACAGAGATTTCAATAAACCCTTTTGTCATTCTGAGTCTTCTTCAGTATTACCAAGTAGGAGGACAGGGTGTGTCCTGTATCATTCAGCAGTATTTGGTTTACAGACATTTATGTATATAACCCGTAAAAACTTAAATATTTGTTCCTTTACCCAGGTACTAGGAGAAGTTCTACAGGCCCATTCATCTAGATTTCAAATATTTGAAAATTCTCTACCAACTATTCGAATACATGAATGATAGCTTTTCTAAAAAGGAGTGACACTATTGCTATATCCTTTTCTTATCCTTACTGCTTTGGGTTTACCAAAAGAACTCTAGAACACTAGAGTTCTAGCTCCATGTCATAAAAAGGAAAACGGCTGTCTTGTGTTAACTAAAATGTTAAATTATATAGCAGCTGTAGATCATGACAGGCAATGCAAGGTTTGTTAGGAAAAATAAATGACAACTCAAATAGAGAAATGTGATTTAATGACATTAGTGCTAAAATTTACCTGGCAACAGGATGTTAAAACATTGTGGCAAAACATGTCTTACATAGCAAAAATCTAAGCAGTTCAGACAGTTCTTAATCTAAAAGGGAACGAAGATTAAGAGGTGATTTGATCAGAGGTTACAGTTCTGTATCGCAGAGACATCCTGAATGTAATAGCAGTACTGTAATGAGATCTTGGTCTTGAAGGCTTGTCTACTCCCAATTGAGATAGACATTATCTACACATAGATGTTATCTACACATATAGCAGAGTTTTCATCACATGATGCTTTCAAAGTCACGTTGGATATCTTTCTAAAAGGGAATCTATAGGTGGAGATACCTCCATATCAAGTTTCTCTGCCTGTGTTGCTCAGGTGATGAGGGCAAGGATTGTTTTCAGTGGTTCTTTCCTGCTTTGAAATGCACAAATGCAATCAATCCTCTAATCAATCCTGCCTGACCCGTTTTGGTAACTGCAGAAAGCAGAGAAACTGCAACTGTCAGGCTGTGTTTTTGTGAGTAGTGACACATCAGTGCAAAGAAACACCAATTATCAAGAGTTCTCCTGTTGCTGATTTCTCATTAAAAAATGAAGAGAAAGTTGGAGGTGAATTCATCAGAATTATGGGAAGAATTTGTATAAATCTAAATCAGTGTCAAAGGTCTGTGCTGTTCTGCAAAGTAGGGTTTCTGCTAGTGAAGGGGGGTTAATGAACCCTTCATCCCATTCAGAGAGAAATATAGAAAAGACTAATGTCATGGGCTCAGTCTTTCTTCATCAGTATTGTCAAAAGAGATGTGCAGTAGAGTTCAGGGTAGTGCTGCTGATGCATGATCAAGATTTTGTTGCTTATTGCATGATCAAAATTTTCAAAAGGAGATACTTGTTTCATGAGGGAGATGCAAATTTGAGATAACTATGGGCATAACCTTCAGGTCAAAAGTACCTTCTACTACCCATTCCCCACCCAGGCTAACAATGATATGGTGTGGAAGCAAGGAAGTTTGAGCTCTGTAAAGCCCTGCAATGTCTGATGAAGGCGTGAAGGTTGAGACCATCAAGTTATTCATCACAGCACTCGTTTTTACCTTCCAATGTCTTTGCTTCATAAAGCTCCACCTTGAGTTTAGTGAGCTGCTCTGGACCCAACAAATGTTCGGGAATTTGACTGCCATCATAGATGATGGAAAAGAAAAATGCTTGAACTTTCTGAAACATAGCAAGTGTCTCAAGGTGGAACTGGAACTCATCTGAAGATAAGGAAGTTGATAATTGCAGATTTTCTAATGATCAATGGATAGTGTAGATACACTCTCAAAGAAAGCCATTGATGAAAACACTAGAATTTCCCAGCAAGCTTAAGGAATAAATGTGCTTTCACTGGACTACATCATTGAACAAGTTGTAGTTTGCACTGCATCTTTATTCCAACCCTACTGCAAGGTGGCATGTCAGGGATAAACATTTTTTTTGGTAGATAATAGATAATTATACAAGATTATACTTGTAGATTAGATAATAATACAATAAAAGGTTTTGTTGTGATTTAACTGGATTTGGATATTCTTACAGTAATATATTAAAGTATTCACATTTACTGAACCTAAATATTTTTATGTTTTATAGATTTTAAAAATAATTTTTCCTCCAGTTGAATTGCTCTGCTCAGTGATTATAAATAGGGAATGGTTGTGTTTACCCTGATTTTCCCAGTCCTTGGTATAGAGGGGAAAAAAAAGTACAGAGAAAATAATTCAGAAGTGTTCACTGACAAAAAGTCCAAATAGACACAGCTCTTAGAAGAATCAGATGCCGTCATCTGTGTTAAGATAACACAAATTGATCTCTTTGCACAATATATGTGAAAGTAATGTTGTGAATAATTTTAAGCTGATAGTATTTAGAATATTTGGGAGGATTTGGAGTATCAACATCTGTTCTTGTTTTGTTTTCTGGCACTATTGTGCAATTCAATTATGAATTAAGAAAACAAAAAAAATTAAAAGAAAATGCTTGAGAACTCTTTCCTTGGGAAATTTTTGCAAGCAGGAATATCCAGAGGACCAAAAAGCCTGATGTTCCTTCACTAGCACTTGTCTGTCTTGAAAAAGCATCTAGGTATGTGGCCATCCATCTCTTGTTTTAGTCTGCATATCTGCCACAGTTTGCCTGGAGAAACCTCTCTGCTTCTTACACAGTTGCTGCCATGGACCACTTTTTCCTCTAACTTCAAAGCAGCTTTCTTTTGCACCCTCATATGAAACCATCCCTTGGAAACTGACTTTAAAGAGATCATTCTTGTGTTTTCTGTGTGAAGCGGCTTTAATGTGAAAACTGATTTTACACCATGCCAAACTCTTTTTCTTTTTCTGGCAAATGTTCTCTACTACTCCTGTCTCCCAGGAGTGGATTCAGACACAAGCAGGATGTTGAACCTTGAGCATCTGCCATTGGCAGCACGGCAGGGGAAGCACTGGGGCTGCACTGTAGGCTGTGGGTTGCAGATGTTAAGCCCTGGGAAGGTAATAATGATTTACTTCAGTCATTGTTTACCCCTGAAATGTAATTATGAAAGTTATTGTAGTGTGCATTGATAACTGTGTCATATATGTTTCCTCCAATACTCTTCTGTTA
>VWYI01013660.1:0-30167 GCA_013399455.1 Anthoscopus minutus
TAGCTTGTTTTTTTTTCCTTTGGCAGCTCTTGGAACCACTGTGCATAATTTCAGCACCATCTCTAAACAGAGACTCACATGTCAATGTACATGATTCTCAGAAAAAAAATATATTTTCCTGATTCTTAGAATTTTTTATATTGGTGCAATCAAATAATTAATAGCATCACCCACTGTTCCTCACTCTGAGTTTTTCCCTGAGACAAGCTGCCTTGCTTGTTTCTTTTTTCTTCTGGATAGATAGAAATTGCAATCAGTATGTGTACTGGCTAGCCTTTGGGAAAGAGAACAAGCACCTCCAACCTCTTTCTTCTTTGTATCTGGAATGTCCTTTGGGACAGGGCTGCCAGCCACCACTCCAGGCCCCATGATAGATCTTATTTTTCCTCTCTATCTATCATGCTTTTAAAACTTTCTGGCTTACAAACTTATGTAAGGGTTTTACAGCATTGACTGAATTGTGAGTATGTGGGTTAAAAGCTGTAAACCAAAGTCTTATTTTTAACTACAATAGTTATAGTAAATTCCATTTTATGATAAAGAATTATGTCTCCCCAGTGGAGAGGTTTCAGTTGCCTTCCAGCCAGTCTCTCTCAGGCAGATCCTTAGTCAGAGTTTATTCATTTATGAAACTCAGGTCTTGGAAATAAGATGCAAACAGTAATAAGATTTTTTAATCTGCAAACAGCAGCCCAAACTCAGAATGAAGGGCTTTGGTATATAAGAAAGTAGGTAAATATCTCCTTCCAATCCATGAAATAAAGTTTGGCATGCATGAGGCACAGCAAACACAACTTTAAAAGGTCTGTATCTTTAGAATACCAGATCAACTCAGAAGTAATTAACTGTTTATCATGTAGCAACAGGAGTTATTACAGAGCACCAGTTCTACCATAAGCATTCAAACAGGCTTCCCAAAATCCCAGCTTGTAGGACACGCAAAAAGAAAGTGACCTTGAGGTCAGAAGCAAATTGCTGTTATACATCACCAAGGACAGCATGTCAAGTACCATATTTATGTGTGAAGTGGAAAGGAATTAATGAACAGAACTCAGACAGTGTATGTTCTCTGGAGCAACACAAATGAATGATGTCTTGCAGCAATTATTGAGCCAGACCTGTTCAGATAGAAATTACTAACATATTAACATGGTAAATGATTTGTTAACCATTATGACTTTAAAATGCATAACAAAAAGTTTGTATTATTTTATTCTGAGGCTTTTAACAAGTTTTTCACTTTCTAAATAAATATTCAGTTGTGAAGAGGATGTTCAGCAATCATGGGCATTATACACAGTGCTCAAAATTTAGACTGCTAATGCAATATCTAATGTTATATAACAAGTTCCTCAGTATTTTGCATGAGGCTGATATAAATAATTCATGCCTGAATGTTCAACTGTCAGTGCAAATGACACTCAGTGTCTGCTTAGTTTTACCACTGGATTTTTTTTTAAATTCTGAATAACTTGTTCTTTACTGCAGGCCAGATTTTGTCACTCTTGCCCCTATTCATAGATGTTTCTACACAGATAAATCTAATCAGTATCAGTGATGAAAAAATTTGGCAAAAGACAAGAAAAAGACATCCTTAACAGGAATAAGCACTGTAAGAAATGTCCTAAAATCTCTGGTACTGAACTATCCTAGAATTTGGGAAGGAAAAATTTAAAGTTTTAGGTACCTACTTTCAAAGCACCTAGCAAAGTGACTTCCCTCTAGAGCTGCCTCTAGGAGAAGAGAATACATTTTATTACATTTTTTAGCAGATAGAAAAATAATATGCAGGCCTGTGGTTATGTAGACAGAGAACAAAATTGGCTTTGTATTTTTTTTAACTGAGAAAGGAAAACTTTTAGGCAAAGCTAAACTGCCAGTCATTCCCAGAGCAAGTAACCAGTAGAGGATAAAACTGGGTGTTAAAAGTGTGGTGGTGGGTACCACACAGTATCAAGCCATCTGTGCAGTTGTTATTATAACTTCCCTCTCTTTCTCTATTTCCTCAACTGCAACTGCTCATTTTAGTAAGACAAACATGTGGCATTGACTGAGATAAGTTAAAATCTGTGCTGTGCTTTTGTTCAACGATGTGTGAAAAATCAGAAGACCAAGTTGGTAATTTCACAAGAAACAAATGTGAGATTGCTTTATAACATCATCAGGAAACCAGGTATAAAAAAATACCATAGACATAATAGAATGAAATTCCTCAAGAAGAAAGGAGAAGTAGATATTTTGGAAATAAAGAACATGGTATTTTTTTGAGCCTCCAGTGAACATAAATTGAAACTGAAGCCATCTGCATATGAGAAAAGAATCAAATATCAGGTCAATAGCTCCCACCTCTCACAGCAGTGTATGAGTCAAACAGCTCCTGCTGACTGGAATCTTTTGTGCAGTTCTGGAAATTTTTGTGCATTGTGTGAGTTCATGAGAGAGAGAGACTCTGGACTAAACTAATGCCTGCCTATACTTTCAGTGATTTGCCTTCATGCACCTCCAAGGTAATGAAGCATGAGTTCAAAAGGTTAGATTTCACACAAGTCAGCATGGAAGCCAAGAGGGAAACTTCAGATTTGAAGCTCTATTTTTCAGAGCCGTTTATATATGAATGGTTCCAAAGAAAATAAACAAAAGAAATCAAACTTAATTTAGTTGTGAAGGTTGTCAGCAATTGCTGCAGCTGAAGGGGGGCTTCACCATATAGCTGACCTGACTACATTATCAAGTATAAACTGTGCTTCTGTTTGTTTGCTTTGTCCCCTGGATATGTACAAATGTGAACTCCTGGTGAAACATTCTTCCTGAGACAGAGAAAAGTGAGAATCAATCCTTCAACAGACTGCAAAAAAATCAATATTTTTCAACAAATCTGACACTTATTTATGGAGCTGTAAAAGGATTAAATAAATGGTAATATTTTTCTTGACTTACACATGACTCCCATGAATTGTAAAGCATATGGCCGCTATGTGCATGATGCCAAGTATTGCGCCAACAAAAATTCCCCTAATAATGAAGAACTTTCTCAAAGATTAAAAAGCTTCTTGTACTCTCAGGAATTTTTTTTTTGCTAGGCAGAGTTTCCTCCCTGCCTTCAAGAAATTTTCACTCCTTCACTAATATTAATGTGATTTTTCTCTCCCTTCATTGTAAAATCTGGAAGGAAAGAGCATTCTGCTCTAATCTTTTGGCACCTGAACATTTAATTAGAAGGCTCTCATATCTCTCAAAAAAAGCATTAGCTTTGGCAAGTACCTCAGCACACTCAGGAAATCACAAAGAAAATATCCTGCTGTAGACCCCTGTTTACTAAAACTGCAAGGGCAGACATCATTACCTTGCTTATTCTGAGTTTCAGTGTTTTTAATTTTTTCACTGCTGCAAAATAGGGATCTCAGCTGTTGTATATGACTAGGTCATACGTTCTTCCAGATGTCATACAGAGACAAATTGATAATTTGATGGAAGTGGAGTCATCCTCTGAGCTAGACTGTCCTCAGTCATCAATACAATGAGTAAGCCTAAATAAGTGAACCCAGGAAGTATCTTCACATTATCTTTCTGTGCAGTCTGGGTACTGCCTGTCTACTTGAACTTGTCCATAATTGTGCATCATCACTGACAGCTACATTGGTGTAAAGAATTTGTAAGTCTATTTGGATTACTGGCACAGGTCCTGCATAAAAACAGTATCCATGAGGGTCACAGCCCATCCCACCATAATAAGAAATGTGTCTGAACTCAGTTAATTACTCTGAAGAATGTTCCCTCTATGCATTTCAACTAATACCAAATGAATATTGTCCTGCTACACTTTCCTGTGAGAATGCCTCATCCTCAGATGGAGGAACTTGAGTGGCAGGCTGGTAGCAAACACATATAGGCACATTCATAGGCACACAGCATCCTTAGCAGAAGTCAGTAGATGTTTCATTTGAACAAATTTTTCTTTGTTATACTTTCTGGCACAAGGAAGTATGGCATGGAAGCAGTTAAATTATTTTGCCTTCTCCTCTACCTCCTCCTTTGTCACCTAACTTTTTTTAAAGATTTTGAACTGAAAGTACAAATTTTTCATTATGCTGACTCTTTCCTACAAGACTTAGGCTAATTCCAAAAGAAGACTTGAGGGAGAATGGTTCCTATAGACTAATCACAACCTCAGGGAATTGGCATATCTATCTTGCACGTTGCTATGCCCCACAGATGCAATTATCTCACACCAGCTGCACAATTTATTATGACTGTTAATGAAGGGCATGTGCAGAATTATACAGTTAAATCCAAAAGCAGAGTCACATATAAAAAACCAGCAACATTTATAGGCAACTATTGAACTAATCAAAAGATATTTTTCTGTATTCCTGGAGACCTCTCTTATGCTACATACATACCTACAATGATGCTACCTCTGTAATATCACTTGTGTAAGCAAGTATACAAGATCAGGCCCCAGCTAGCCAACTTGAAGCACCAACTGTAGCAGCATGCAGAAGTTTCAATTTAATGAACTGTCAGTTATAAACTGCCAATTTAAAATGGATTAGGTAGTCAGATTCACAATAAAAATCTCCTCTGGGGAGAATCTTGGCCTACTTAATTCACAGGCATGGAAACAATTAAATTGTAAAATAACTCTGCATGAAGAAATCATTGGAGAAATTGTTCCTGATATACTTTCTGAAAAATATTAGAAGTTTAGTCCTTAAAAATATTTATATAAATATAAGAACCAAAAAAGTCCCAAAATTTGATTGCAATATAAAAGAAAAGGTTTAACATGTCAGTAGTCAGCTTCTCATACAAAATAAGAGTATGCAAATTTATCATAAACATCTTTGCCACTTTCTTCCTTACCTCCAAACTTTCTCCTGGCTTTCAAATTTCCTTAGTCAAATTCTTCTACCACCTCTGTCCCCCTCCTTTCTGCCACCCTTCCCATGAGGACCTGCATGCAGCCTTATAACAGCCACACCTTTGCTACAATAGAGTGAGTTAAGTAAATACAAATTTTTCCCAGCTATTGGTGAGAGAAGGACAAATAACCTCTATAACTGAAATATACTGATTCTAGTCTGCATGAACTGGCAGACATATATATACAATACATATACATATATGCACAATTATACCTATATAAAGTCAGAACTTCAGAGCCAGGAAATTGATTAAAAAACTCCATGAGACTTGAAATGTTGGTGACATTTCTTTGGCACTTGGGTGTTTCAAATACCTTTACTGGAAAGAAAAAGTAAAAGAAAATACTAAAATGCTCCTGATGTTAAAGAAACAAAATTCAACTACTGCTTTTTTTAATACTCAGAAAATTCCTTGGACCATGTAATTTACCTGAAAAATTAACAATGTTCAGTTTACTCAAATTAATTTTCCCAGTGTGTAAAAACACAAGGAATTTATTACAGATTAAGTAAAGATTTGATAATCTCAAGATTCTACATCCTTTTTTTTTTCAGATCATTTTTCATGGACTTGTGGGCTGAAGGCTCTTTCACAGACTACACTTGTAGACTTCACAGACTTCAATGCTGTCATAGACTAGATGGCAAGACATGCAACAGGAAAAAAGTCTGTAAAATATACGGCATTTGATGTCTTCCACTTCAGACCATCTTTTGTCCTGGAATCAAATGTAGACAGATATCAAGAGTCCTTTACAACATGATATTCAAACAGAACCCTAAAAGCATAAGACATTTTGAGTGGATCTTATGAATGTAGCGGTTTCTGTGTGTAATTTTTCAATGAGTTACCTGTTTCAACTGATCATCACATGTTCACTGTCTCCACCTGCAGCAAAAAAAATCTACTGATCTTTGCTGAATTATTTAAGATACAAGATTTTTAAGTGATGGGGTAGTGCAGAATATAGCTGGTATCTAAGAAAGCCAGTCTTAAACAGGTAAATGTATGAATTTAATTATTCCATTTGAAAAGACAACAAATGCAGTACCAAAAGGCAGCAGATTGAATTAAGATCATCTTTTCAGTCCAATACAACAACAACAACAACAACAACAAAATTTAAACAAATTTAATCTATGTCATTAGTTTTCAAAATGCCTGTCTTTTCTAGGCACCCATTCAGCATATGAAGTAACAGCTCACATCCATCCTCCTCTTCAACAGCAGACCTCATAAGTCTTGTGCCTTAGGCTTCATCCAAAATTCTACAGATTATTTTGTGCTGTGGAAATATATAGTAAAATTTCCTCATTTCTGCCACTGAAAGTAATCCACTGTGTAGAAAGAAATCCTCAAATTTACCAGGACAAAGACAATGAAAAAGGGGGCATGATTATCAGCCTCGGTAGAAGAAGAACTGTGATCTCAAGTTTCTGCTTCACATCCTGTTTTATTTGTCTGATTCACTGATTTTTAGCATGAGCTACAAAACTGGTTCACTGGTTTGGCTTTGTTTGGACAGCATTTTTGAGCTTCCACGGTTTTGCTGTTGGCAGATCTGACCTCATTAACACCCTCATTGTTCATGTTGGCAAGTGGCTAAAGTTCACTTTTTGTTAAATGTATCAGTCTGCTCACCCAACTGTAAATAATAATAAAAAAAAATTAAAAATAAAAAAAAACCAAAGCTATACCCAAAGATATTATTGAAATTAATAAAAAGCAAAGCAATATAATGAAATATGCAAATAAAGATAATGAAATTTTAATTTTAAAATACATTTGCAATGCCAGTGCTTTACCTGAAAAACCTCAGCTTACCAGAGCTAAAAACACCATAAACATTGACAAGTTCTGACACTAATGGTTTCAAACCTAATGGCAATGAACAATGAAAAATTCCTCTGAAATCCAGGACAATGTGTTACAAGCAGTTGCACAGCTTCCTAAGCCAGAAAGGAATTTCAGAAGCCAGAAAGAAGCCATACCTTCCAAATGGAAGGTAATGCTGATGAAAGGTGATGGTCTGTCACTGGGAAGGAACAACATTTATCTGTCTATGGAAATTCCTAATGTCTACAAAATTTTTCAGCCTGTACACTTCAGCCAGTGCTGTCTGCAGGTGATGAAGGAAGGACAAGGAGAAAAAACAGTCTTGTGAGTGTTAATATCTTGCCAAAACCTTTCTAGAATAATGCATTTCTAGAAGAAAATTCTGCAGCTTTAGAATTCTAGCCTTACCCATCTTTGAAAAAGAGGTATCTTAGGGGAAGTTCAGGTTTGCAGTCCTTAGTGTTTGAACACTATCCTCACATATAACCACAAACACACAGACACAAACACCATGGCCACTGTCAGGCTGACAAGTAACTTGTCAGTCAAAATCAGTCAAGCAAGAGGTGACACCAGGCTGTCAGAGGTGGTTTCAGTCAACATGAGAAGTCTGCATCTTGTACAGCAGGACCTCATACATTACTAAAATAAAGGAGTCCAAAAGTGAGGCAGGACTCATGACACAGGCAAAAGCCCACGCAAAATTACAAGCAAGGCAGCTACACAGTGAAACAGAGCATAGTGAAGAGACACCTGAGCTAGCAAAAACCTGCAACAGTGAGTGGCAACATTGCAGCTGAATTTCTTGCCAACCTCAGCAGAGCAAATGTGGACACACAATCACTAACATTCAGTAGTGGGAAGTGTTCAGCTGCATGTAGTGCTGCAATAAATGATTCACTGTCTCAGATCTTTGTCAGCTCAAACATCTCCATTTCATGTGTAGACACAGGTGGGGAGATTAAATAGCTATCAATTTAGACTTGCCTTCAGACATGCAACTCCTGTTTCTTTTATTAAACTGTGAGAAGAATAGTAAAACAAACTAATCCAGAGGAAACAAAAATTGCTCAGAGGAATAATTATAGCAACTTTCACCTCAACAGCTGGGTCACTAGTTCAAAATCATTCAAATCACTTGTGACTGAAAGTCATTACCAGTTGACTCCACTCAATAAGCTTGTGCTTTAGGTCAGAGTAATAATTACTGCAGGACTAAAACCACCATTAGTGGCTCCATTAGTAAGGAGAGAGAGAAAAAGAGCGAGCGAGAAGTAGCAGTCTCCGTCTCATTAGTGCTGCTTTCCAATCAAGAATAAGAGGAGAAAATACTTTGAGGAATCTTGCACTGCTGAGGCCTAATTTAGCTGCCCAAACAAAGCACTATTTGCAATACTCCAGGATACTGTGCTTGCACTAGATCTGCATCTCCAAAAGGACACGAGTCTCCCTTGGATCTGTCACATCTACCAGTGCTGTGTAGATATGATAAATAGCCAGCCTCGTCTTCCCCTTACACTAGATGTGCATCTGAAACAGCCGAGTTCTGCCCTTTTCATTCCACCCTCCCTCCAGTGCTTCCAAATAGAAACTCAAAAACTATTGTGTTATTAATAAATTGAAGTCTTCCTGTTCCCCTGGTTTTTGTCTTTAACGACCAACAAAAACCACACAGATATTGGGAAATACTGTCAGAAAATATGTGCATATAAATGATGAAAAACAGGTATCCAGCAAACATCCACCTGGAGACCCATTTCACTAAAGATTCCTTAGAGCCTGAGACTGTTTAATTCTGTTTAATTTGATTCTGTTTAACACTAGCAAATTGCCTATATCTGAGATGGTTATTTTCCTTATAGAAAGTGATTTCTATATCACAGAAACAAACTGAAGAGGCTGAGCTGAGGAGCTGCTCTCAGAAGGGTAGCCAGGCTAGGAGTAAGATTTATGACAGCTCAATGTGATTGGACATGCTGATGGCTCTCTGGTACATGAACTACAGTGTAATACAGCTGAGCTAGGATGTTAAACTCACTGTTCTGTCAAGTCAATGACAGACATAGATGAGGCCAGGTGAAAAGAAAAGTACAGATTTGCATCAGATGAAAGGAAAACCATGGTGGAAAACAAAACCTTTAAGAGATATGTTTCTTATGTTTTCAAAAGGAGCTCTGTGAAAATAACAAATATTAATGACCATTAATCCAGAGGGCTAAAAATAGAAAGCAGCGTTTTAAAAACACAGACAAATGTGTGAACAATGTAGTAAAGATTTATTATAGAACATCTCCCTTTGTAGCAATTTCTGGTAGTTTTTAAAAATACATTTGCTTATATGACTGGATTCTTTATACCCAGATACCATTCATAATAACATGTACTCATAATAGCCTTATTAACATTACATATCTAAAAGATCAGCTGACAGTTCAATTGGGTCTTTTAATACTGTAACAGTTTTTCTAATGGTTGCTATTTTAATTTCTCTGTCTCTTTTAAAATATCACTCTCTTAAATATTTATCTCTCTCTTTAAGCACAGTCTTTTAACCCAACATCAGTTCCTTAGATTTTAAGAGAAGGTTATTACAATACATCAAACATATGGGCTCATTTCAGCTCCCAGTGTACATAAAATTAGTCAAAAAACCCCCACTACTCATTCCTTACCAAAACATGTGGTTCAGTCAGTAGTTTTTTGCTCAGAAGTATTGTGGGACTAATTTTGAAAGAACAATACTTTTTTTTTTTTTCATCTCACTCTTACCTCTATAGATGACACAGAAGAAGCCAGAATTGCAGGATGAAGTTCACCATCTCTCCTTTGCTCTCTCCCTCACTTATATTTCATTCAAGGTTGTCTCCCCTTTCAAGACAACAATTGCTTTCAGAGACTGGGAAATCTATTTTGAGAATTTATATTGCCTTTTGGAATTACAGAAACAGATAAATCTTGCAACACCAGTGCAACTTCAAACTATATAGACGTAGTATTGAAAACTTGAGATAATTCCAGAGTCTTTCTCACAATAAAGATTTTTTTTTCTCTTTCTATATGAGAAGGGGAAAAAAAGCCTATGGGAGCATCTAAGTTTATGTAGCCTGACCTTCTGTTATGCCTGACCTTCTGTTAATGCCTGACCTTCTGTTAGAACAGAGAGTACATTTGCTTTCCAGGGAGCAAATCCAAGCACTGGGCTTGGGACCATCAGTAAGTGCCTCCCTCTCCTCTGGCAGTGTTTTGGGGTACCATGCAAAACGGCCTTCATGACAGTGTCCAGGGACATTTCAAGGTATAATTTGTCCCCAAGACCCCACAATGTTTTTATAAAGAAGGCATACATTGATTTTGCCACTTTCTATCCATGCAGCCTTCAGTTGCTATCCCAGCAGGCTCTGCACTCTCAGGATCCTCACACCACATCCTAGAGCAGATAAAATACACACTTAGAGTCACGCTGTCAAAATACCACAACCTCATTTTCTTCTATTTCCTTGAACTGAAAAAAGCAGACCCAATATTTATTGCATTTGAGAGCTGCAGGAGGGTCACGCTGAATGCAAGGGTGTGGAATGATTTTCTGAGCCTGAGAGAGTTTTCAGCCTGACAGTGGCTGATCTGTACCCAAGGGAAAGTATTTCGGGAAACTTATCTTTCAAGGACTGTTTTTTGTAAATAGGTTTGTGGTTCTCAAAATAATGTCACACAGATTTCTGAATGTGTTTGTCTCTTGTTCCACCACCAGAGAGGTGGTTCCTTTGGCCAGTCATGTTGACCTGTATGGGAGCACCTTATAAAAATGTTGCAAACCCTGAAATAAAGTCTTCTGCCTCATTGAGATCAAAACCTCGCTGTTGTGATTGTGAGTCCATGCTGCTATTTTGTGTCTACTAGTGACATAAGGGACTCCAGCACCAAATGCAGCACAGGGATGAAGCAGCTGCCCTGTCCAGAGGACAGCTTTCTGAGCAAGGGGATGCAGCATGGCATGGGAATGATCCTCTCCCTGTCACATCAGCAGCATGGGCACAGCCAAGGAAGAAGGCAGAGCTCTTCCTCACAAAATTCACTTCACTTTCCTTCCTGAAGAAGCGGGAGCCACCAGCAGCCTTCTAAATGTTCTTTGGGCTGCCAGCCTGTCACTCACACTGGCAGATAGTAAAGCCAGCAGGCTGCAGTATTAATTACCACCTAGTTTGATGTTCACTGGGATAACTGTAACCAGAATTGGCCAATTCATGACATTTGGGCTGACTTTGAGAAGGATGTGAGGCCCACGGGCCCACTCCTGTGCCTGCCTGTGAAAGGACACATAGGACAAACAGATGCCAAACCAAACAAATTCACCAGTGATGTGTGCTGGCAGTGGTTTCAGGCCAGAAAGCAGACCTTAAACACATCTTTTAAAGACAAAAATACTACTAACACCTTTATCTGCTTAGGAGCGTATTTCCCATTTGACACAACTCCTCAAATGTCAGTGAAAAACCGTAAAGGAAGATTGAAAGAAATTTTTGACAATCATAAGTCAGGAATTACAAAGTAACTCAGAGAAAATCAAAGCAAAAATGAGTCTTAACATGACCAGTTGTAAAAGAAAAATGCATTTGCGTGCACACCCATAGATATGTTCTATTTACTCATATTTTTTTCACAAGATTTTCTGAGTAAAAAGAATCCAAGGATCATGTTGCTGGGGAAACTGAAATGATGGTGTAATCTTCTGAGAAAGTGTGAAACGTAAAATTAACACTACTGAATTGAATTTAATAACCCTGTGCAACATCAGACCTAGCCTTAAATCAATATTTAATTTTCTCAGCCTTACTACAGATTAGTTGTAACCATTATATCTCCAGGGAATACCAACCACCCCACAGAGAGTCAGCCTACCCAAGTAATATTTTGCAGGATCTTCTAGTGGATAGATGACACAATATTCTTTCAGACTTTGTAACCTCAGCTTTCATAAATACTTTGTTTTTTACATTCTGACGACATCCCTAATGCTCTGCTGTATTTGGTTTTATCTACTTAAGCTCAGTGCTACCTATGACATACTGTGCCTATTATTTCTAAAACTAGACAAAACATAACCATTTTTGGAAGGCAACAAAAATAATAATCACTAATATGAGTGCATAAAAATAAGCTTCTACAATCACTGCTTTCAAGAAAGCCACTTTCAAATAAAAGCCAGATCTGAGCTTTACATTATTTACAGTAAAAATCTGCTGCTTGAAGTCCTTCCATACTATATTTCAATCCAGTTTTTACTTGGAAGCGCCCCACAAGCCAAGCAAAATGAAGTTGCATGGACCATAAGATGTACTTTCACCCTTGCCTTTAAAAGAAAATATTTTGTGGCAGCAGCAGTGATGCCATCTCCTGAAGGATGCTCTGCTGCTGCAGCATGCAGGCACAGCAGAGAGCACTGTCCCATACCAGGGCACCCCCAGATAACACCAGAGGTGGATCAGCAGCAGGTGTTTGTGCAAAGTTGCTGCCAGGCCTGGGACCCTCCAATTAACTGCATCAAATTTGTAGGGTCCTTGAGCAGAGAACTCAGTTCTCTGACAAGCTCAGTTCTCTGCTACTACTCAAGGAAAGGCTCATCCATCACATCACTTGGCACTCACAGTTGTGCATCCCAGAGTCTAGTCAGGTTGTGCCCCAGGGCACAACCTCACATGTTCCCACATATTTGACAGAATTGTGCCAGTACAAAATGAGGCAGCGCTGAACGGACACAAGCTTGGCCAAGGCGAGAACTGCAGCATCTGCAATGAAGCAACTTGAGGCTGGGAGTGGAATTTCCACTGCTTATAGCCTTTTCTGAATTTGAATGAAGTTATTTCATCTTCAGGGATTCACAGATTTGCTAAATTATTCTTATATGGGCAAATAGAAACACTTGGGTAGAATGCTTGGTGCTGCAAGGAGCAATGATTTCACTCAGTCAATAATATCACAAACTGGCAGAAGAACGTAGAATCAGGTTATGTCCTGGCAGAAGCTAAATGTTATGGTGTTCCCTTTGTTAGCAGGCTGAGTTTATACATAAGTGCTAACTTGCAATTGAGTGTATTCTGCAAAAGAAACCCTGATATCTGACATAGAGTTTTGACCAACAGCAACCTGCCAGCATTAAATTCTTGGGAATTCTCTTTCTCATGTCAGAGATGGAGCCTTCCCTTTTTAGATTATACTTGATTTTTAGCAATCAGTGATTTATGAAGTGCCTGATAGAGATATCTGAAAATTTCTTGGCAAGTACATGTGTTTCATGAACTCACAAGTGAGGGATATAAGACAATGTTACAGGGATCATTGATGGAGTTGCATGCAGAGATTGCACTGTACATACTGGTTTATCTGTAAAAACAAGCAGATTACTCCCTTATTTGCATAAGCTATAAAATTATCCTAGAAGAAAAGTATTCCAAATTGTCAACAAAAAAGACTTTGGTTCTCCATTGGTTTGGCAAGAAATGAAGAGAGAAATTATAAAAGAGCAGATGGTAGAAGAGATACACCAACATGTTGTGTGCAACAGCAAAAGAAGATGGGAATCTTGTAGGAACAAAATATGCTTTATCTGCTTAAAAGTTATAAGCAAGGGAGATCTGTAGTTCAATGTATGAGAAAATGTAAGCTTCCAGAACTGAGAAATAAGCAGATATTTTTCTTTCTACTATTGAAAACAATGAAAAACAATCTATAGTTTACTGCCTTTGACTATAAGAAGGGATTTAAATTACTCATGCTGCATTTACTTCTTGTATGCAATATTTAGCAAGCAATCTTTGAGTAACCCTGAGAGTAGCTGATGATATTTCCACAAGAGATCACAGTATCTCTGATTCCTACAGCGTCAAGAGTCAGATTCCAGACTTGGAAAAAATTACGGATAGTGCACATATGCATGGAAAACTTTGAAGATTAAGACAAAGGATATTGCGTGCAATTGCTCACATTCAGGTAAGTCTGAGTGAAGGGATGTTCCTCTTTCACATGCCTGAAAAGTTATATCCAAAGTCACTTTAATGTTGGCAACAGTATGGCCTCAGTGGAACACAATCTTCATTTACTGCATTTAAATACTGCTAAGAATAAAGCTAGGGCATTATTCTTAAATATTCATTGTTTGTTCAACCAAATTATTTCTTATGGAATTTATTGAGGTTTTAGTGCTTTTACGAATTTGTTTTTCCCCCAGATATACTGTGCTATGTGCAAAGTAAATCAAAAACCTCTACAGCTTCAATCTCAAACACTTAAGCATATGAAAGAAACATCAAACCACACATCCCCAGTATCATAAGCTGAAAAGGATTCACATCTTGCAGCACTGCGACTAGTGGTTAAGAGTAGTAATACTGGGTCAAAAAGAAGTGAGATTACATCCTGTCATGCAAACAAAAAATTACTTTCTATTGTAGTTTATTATGTTTAAAATTTTAAGTTTCTTGTCTTTTTTACATTTTTAAACCCGAAACAAATAGCACCACAGAAAAGAAGTAATTTCAAAGCACTCAGTACTTATGACACTAAATTGTTGGAAGTCAATATTCTTCCTAGGCAGTGGATATTAAATTACTATAAATTTAATTAATATAATATATTAATTAGTAATAAATTAATATAAAATGTATTATTTGAAAACATATTGCAAACCACTTGAATAAAGAATACCAAAATTCATTTTTTCTACACAGACATGACTAGAAAAATTCCAGCCTTCACCAAGACATTGAGGAAGGAAGTTCATGGTAGTTAATATATGACCTCAGCAACACTGATATATATACATGAAACGCATAATTTTTAAAGAAGGTATTTTATCATGCTTCCACACCCACACTAAATAATGATATAGGCAAACTAGACAGAAAAAAAAACAGAAAAGAGACTTTAAGTGTCCATTCTGTTTATTTCAAGCAGTACACTAAGCCCCAAAACCTAAGACTATACCAATCCAAATACACAGAAGTACCTGGAGGTTTTGCAAAGAAATAGGGCCAGAACAAACCAGACTTATTAGACCAACACTTCAGCTGGGATAAATGTTCTTCAGAAAACAAATGCTTGACTCTGTTCTTTGAACATCTGAAAGCATTATATACAGACACAACATCCACCTGGACATTTTCATACTGAAAAGTCCTAAACTTCTCACTCATTCTGGCTTGCTTTGTAGCTTTTGGACTTAGCTGAACATGCTGCTGTTCATTTTTCCATAATGGAAGTTAACAGCTCAAGAACCAAATTATAATAATAACTTGAGGGTACCTTTTATTTATAAAGTAATATGCATAATCTGGACTAATAGATTCTGTGGCTGAAGGCCAAGGCCTTTATTAGCCCAGGATACGGTTATTAAAAGTTATTATACTCAATGTTTAATTCAATATTTGTTTTGGCTTGATATTGGTTGATATTTAGGAAAGAGGAAGAAAACTATTCACATAAATGGTTTTCCAGAGAGAAGCTTCTGAGAACTTCCTCTGTGTCTAGAAAGGGCCAATAGCTGTCTAGTTTTGAGAATTGACAGCTTTGTAAACCATTGAGAAGCTAGGTCCGCCTCTGTGATCACGCTACTTTAAAAGGCAGGAAGTTCCAAAAGTCTTTTTCAGGTTCCGGCTCTAGAAGATATCGGGAACGCTGTGGGACCGGCCCAGCTCTGCCGCGGCCCTCATGGCTGGGCCAGGCCAGGCCCAAGCGGCTCCTGGGCAGGGATGGGAGGGGAGGGGGGCCCGGCCGGAGGGGGGCCAGGTCACAGCTGCTGAGATCTTGGTAACACCAGGCCCTGCCTCTGGCCCCCACCCACCCCGGTCCATGTGGAGCCGGGATCCCCCCGGGCTCCGGGCTGGGCAAGGCCTCCCCCCACCTCAGCCTCTTCCAGCAGCTGCCAGGGAGAGAGAAGAACCCAGCACAGCTGCATCCATCCCCGTGACTGCTTCAGGCACTGCCCACCAACACCTGCCGGCCTGGGTGAAATGTTAACCCTGACAGTGCACAGATGAGACCTGCAGAGCACAATTCTNGAGACCTGCAGAGCACAATTCTACCCTTGGGTGAGAGAAAAGCACAGAGTGACAACATGAAGACACCAGGGTCAGTTAAGAAAGAGTTTAAGTTTCAGATGGAAAGAGAATGAAGAAATGTCCTAGTATTAAGACTGAAAGTTCTTTTGGTAATGCTGTGGAGATGGACTATAATGAACTACAGTATTTCCTTTAATTCATGAGAGAAAACAAGTATGGGGGGATGATATGGGGGGAGTGTTCAAATGTAGATTTGACCAGAGGCAGCAGATGTTGAAGAAGCAGTGACACTCTGAGGAGCTTGAGCAGAGACAGATGAGTGTGAAAAAGACTGTGTCTCAGGGAGAAAAGAAAAAGACCTCTGTTCTTGGAGATGAAGATGATTACAGAAACCAGTGAAGAGAGCCTTTCTGTGAAGAGCTCATCCTTAAAAAATGACACCCCATAAGTTGACATGGCCCATTCACTCAGTTGTGAAACTGGGAGGAAATTCACAATGGCAGGAATTTTTCTCAACCAGGCAGCTGCTGTTTGTGAAGATGCAAAGCCACGAGAAGACTGTGTTCTTGTGGAGATTTCTCCATGGTGTTGGGAGAGAAAACTCCTTGCCCTATGAGAACTGAGGAAAGGCTATTGTAGGAGTGATAATTAATTGAAAATCACAAGTTTTATTTTATGTTGTCAAGTAGAAAAGGAAAGAAGGTGGGCAGGGGAGGGAAAGTGTTCTAGAAGTTTCATTCTGATTTTTTTTCCTTTTATTTTAATTTTGTTAAAAAAGCTTTCTTCATAGTCTTAAAATTTGAGCCTTTGCTTACCCTTCTCCTAAAATCATATCTCACAGCAAGAGAATTAAAAAGTATACTGGTGAGTTTAGCTAGCTCTAAATATTGAAATCTTAAAAGACAGATATAGGAGGAAGTTTGCTTTCTTCCTTTACCCTCCTTCAGCCATGCCCTTTAGTTTCTTCATGCATTCCCTTCTTTTCATACCATATCCATTTGACATTACCTTCTGATCTTTTGTGTGCAGTTTCCTTTTATTTCCACAGACTTTGGTGACAGCTGAAAAAGGAGTTTAGATTGTATCTTTCAAAGTGAAAAACACTTTGAAAACCCAGAGAATTACTGGGGTTTTTTTACCTCAACTTATAGATACTAATATACAATTGAGGTGTTTGCCTTTTCACAGTAAAGCACCATAGAAACTTGAGCATGGGAAGAGGTAGGCTTGTCACTGAAGGTAGATAACATAAATAACCTAATCTCAGTCCTTGACAGTGAAGGTACAGAGCAATTCATATAACTAGGTCTAGCTGCAAGCCTGGTTTTAGAAGGCCATCATTAGATGAGATGAATCCCATCTTTGCTAAGAGTCATTCTTGGGCTCCATTTTCTTGAGCTGTAACAAATACAACCTCAAATTCTGCCACAATATATAGCAGATGAACTGCAAGCAACTCAACCAAGTGTGTTTAGCAGAACTCTCAAGTGGTGGCTGTATTGGAAGTTGCTTATGAAAGTGTTATCAAGCATAAGAGAGCAATGGGCCGTTTCAGGGGCTGTATATGAAGCACATCAAATGAACATTGATGATGAAAGCTGATAAAAGAGTTGAAAACCAGCTAGCAATTATCCTCCTGGTGATGAAGATAGCACAACTTTCCTCATTTTCTGTTACAAGGTCACATGCATCACCACACGGATGAAGACAAAGGGTCCAACAACATAGTGGGAGGAAATGTTAACCAAAGATACCAAGGTGCTGATCTTAGATGGTTATATCACCATTATGCATATCAGCAGTGTTTAAGAAATAAAAATCTATCACCAAAACCAACTGAGCTCTGTTTTCTCTCCATGGCTGGAATACTGATATTTTCATAGGATTAATAGAATAAGTTCTTATCCTCCTCTGCTAGTGGTTCAGTAGGCTTTCCAAGATGAAAAATATTTTTGTATCCCTGTAACCCTTTGAGCACATGCTGGTATAAAACTCAAGTCTCTAGCTGCAGAGATTTAATATCTCTCAAGATAACTGCTGCAACCAGATCAGTAATTTATAAAAAAAAAGAGATATTTCAAAAATGCCATGGAAAATTGAATATTAATAAGAGTCATGTACACAACTTATTTCCAAGTTTGAGCCAATTTACTCTCTAAAATGGCACATGAAGAAGCAACTGGAAAATAAGGCAGAAAACAGATTTCAACTTATCTTCATTCACTCACTCATGACATCCATACTCTGAACTCACACCCTGATCTGAGAGAAACTACTCAGACATGGCTGCAGTATTTGGATAATGCCTCATGAACAGGACTCAGCTAATACAAATGATGGCAACAGAACCTCAACACAGGAGTGAATTTCACTGTTTGAAATGGTGAAGGCATGCATGGAGCATCCACACAGCATCTGTGAAGCCATACTCTGGGAGATACATGGAAAGCATACAGGAACAAACACCAAACAGGTTTCCAGTAGTATCACAACCAGGAAAGACTGGAAAATGATGTTTAGATTAATTCCAAAGAAGAGCTTAAGTGGATATACAAGAGAGATGAAGATGGACTTTGCAAATGAGGCCGCTGCCATGAAAACCTTGAGTAAGCAACAACCCTGAAAGCAGGTAAAATGAAACCTTAAATTTCAAAGTGATCACGACTTGAAGAAAATTCTCACATTCAAACCAACCATTGAAAGGAAAAATTTTACTAGATAGAAACTTCTCTGATTTATCTAAGGTGGAGGTGGATTTTAACTACCTCTTCTATTCCACAACATAATTATATTTCCACTGAAAAATTGGCTCTAGGCAATCCAGTCTGTAGGTAGGGTACTTTACTTTTCTTTGCCTTCCCTGTTTCACTCATCTGTATCCACATTTATTCCACAGCCCCTCCTCCACTTTTAGAGCATTGAAAACTCTCAGCAATTAGCATTATTCACTCTACACATACAACCCAACAGGTGAGCTGTAAAATAAAACTATCTTACCAGAAATCTTCCCAGTTATCCACAGCTGTCACACGTGTGAGTGAGCCTGTGCTTTTAATACTGTTTCCTTTCTGTTTGAGTGAGGAGCCTTATTCTGAACATTCTCCACATGACCCAGATTCATCCACACTGAAAGCTGAAATGTGCACAATATCCTACTGAAATACAGGAGCAATATGAGAGGAGTCACTGTGGTTTTGTCCACCTGTCACTCTAACCCTAATAGTTCCCTGCTTTTCATTTTTCCTCTGGGTTTTTCACTTCGCCAAACCACAGCTACTCGACCTACAACACTAACAGTGAACAGCAGGCTCTGCTCAGAGATCTGTATGCTCCCCAGGAAACTTGAAGTGAGGCAGCCAACACTCCAACAGGGAGGAGGGATTTTAAAGAAAAAGGCAGTTGCTAAGGCATTTGGATGATTTATAACTTTTTTTTTTGGTTTCAATACACACATGTATTTCAAAGTTTACTCTCTGGATATTTAACCACATGGGCAAGTAGTTATGCAAAGAGATTCTATCAATTCTATTGTGCATAAACTCAATTTGAGTGAATCTCGGAGCTCAAGCTGAGGGCCAACTCATGCCTGGCAGAAAAAGACATTTAACTTCTGGCAGTGGAAGAGTCATTTGCCTACAAAATCAATAATTTATAGGGTAAAGAGAGGCTGCATAAAACTAAGAGAAAAACAGTAAAAGCTCTAATACAAATGCAGGAAATAAATCACTCTTCCATTTTCTATGCTAGAAATTTAATTCAAAGATCCTTACATCCAGCTTAATGGAAATAAACCACCAAAATTATAACTCCCTGTGGCATGCACATGCAAGTAGTAAGGTCTTATCCAATTGCCTCAGCAGTTGCTCTATAAGGGCAAAGAAATAGGAAGTCCCAAGATTGAAGCACGCTTTGAGACTATAGAATCTGATTTAATCTACATTGTCCTTGCCTTCAGCTGAACTTGTCAGTATCGCCACAGAACTCTGTCTATTCACTGTAATCTTATTTGGTTGGGTCAAACAATCAAATTTTCCCATTTGAAGATCAGAGATAACAGCAGGGTGACCTGGTTTCAGGAGAGAAAGGTAAGGTGTCAGGAAATTGGTACTGATGCCTGAGTTTCAGTGTGGAAAGTTCCAATCCATGATGATCTCACAGTCAGCTGGATTAGTGGAATCTAGATCTCACAAGGGCACTGCAAAGATTATACCCATCCTACATTTCAGTAGAAAAATGTAGTAGAAGCCTCATGTACAAAAACTTTCCTTGCTTCTTCCCTCTTTGAAAAACCTTTTTTTCGTATAAACAAAAATCCAGCTTAGAGCTATTAGTACTAGAAATTTGATTTTCAGAGTATCGTGCAATATTTAAAACTGCTTTGTCCAGCATAATATGAAACTAAATAGGAGAAAATAATTAAAAATTTTGCAAAACTGCAGGCACAGAAAATGACAGCCAATTGTAAACAAATGACACAGATTTCAGATAGCAAAAATATGAACAATTGCCTTCAGACAGATCCATAGAGGGGAGGGAAGGTACATGATGGTAGAAGGATAGCAGATACTAGGCCTGTGCCTTATGCTATCCTCACATGAAACAAAAGGGGAAGATGAGAATAATAGGAAAAGCTAGGGCATCCTACACTATGTTTGTCCTACCTGGAATTTCTTAACCCTTAATATCTCCTCAAGATGCCTTAAGATCACAGAATAAACCAGATTGGAAAAGATCTCTGAGATTATCAAATCCAATCTATGACCAAACACCATCATGTCAACTAGACCATGGCACTAAATGCCATTGTGCTTGATCCTTAAACACGTCCATGGACGATGGCTCCATCCCCTCCCTGATAACTTTTAATGTCTAATCCCCCTTTCTGTGAAGAAATTCTTCATGTCTGACATAAGCCTACCCTGCTGCAACTTGAGGTCATTTTCTCTTGTCCTACCACTTGAGAGAAGAGGCTGACCCCCACCTGGCTATACCTCCTTTCAGGTATTGTAGAGAGCAGTAAGGTCTCCCCTGAGACTCCTTTTCTCCAGGCTAAACTACCCCAGCTCCCTCAGCTGCTCCTTAGAGGACTTGTTCCAGACCCTTTTCAGTTCCATTGCACTTCTCTGAACTCACTCCAGCATGTCAATGTCCTTTCTGAATTCAGGGCCCAGAGTGGGACACAGGATTTGACATGTGGCCCCACCAGTGCCGTGTACAGGTGGACGATCACAGCCCTGCTCCTGCTGGCCGCACTATTGCTGACACAGACCAGGATGCCACTGGCCTGCTTGCCCACCTGGCCACACATATGCTCACGGTCAGCCACTATCAGCCAGTGGTCCTTTTCTGCCTGGCCTCTGTCCAGCCTCTCTGTCCCAAAACTTTAGTGCTGCGTGGGGTTGTTGTGGCCAAAGTGTAGGACCCAGCACTTTTTGAACTTGATCCTGCTGGTCTCAACCCATCCAGCCAGCCTGTCCAGATCCCTCTGCAGAGTCTTCCTACCCTGCAGCAGATCAAAAGCTGACTCAGCTTAGTGTTATCCACGAATTTGTTAAGGGTACACTCAATCCCCTCATCCAGATCATCAATTGTCCTGGTTTAGGACAAATTTGAGAGGAAACCTCCAAATGGGGTCTCTCCAGGAAAAAAAAGAAACAGATTCAAGCTGCCCCTCCCCCAACTGGTTCGGGGAAAAAAAATTTCCTTGAAGGAAAGTGGAAAAAGCTGTTTATTTAACAAGCAAAATATCCACAAGCATAAAAATGGAATAATATTAAACAATGAAACCTCTCGCTGTTCAAGGAGATGGCAAATCCAGGAAAGTCTTTGCTGTGGGGTGCAGCTCGGCTCGCTCAGTCTCTTATCAATCTCTCAGGCGCCGGAGAGTGCCGAGGCCCAGGCCTTGGTGGGCCACAGGCGTGAGTTCCTGGGGTGTTCTGGGTTTCCAGTCCAGAGCAGGTTTGAACAGATCCAAGGAAAAAAAGGAAAAAAAACACAGTCCAGGGAACTTCCCTGCCCCAGCTAGCTAAAAACTAACTAAAAGCCAAGGAGAGCTCTGTCCCGCTGTCTGTCCGTGCTGCAGACAACACAGTCCAGAGAGAGCTATGTGGGAGTGAGAGTTGTTTCTGAAAACAAACTGTGCGCTTCTTCTTTCTCCTCTTCGCTCTCAGAACCAGTCTTAAAGGTGCAGAACTTAATATGTAACATAAACAGAACACACGATTTGGGGACACAGGCATCATAAAGTCACCCCAGGACATCAATAAAGATATTAAACAAGACTGGGACAGCCGTGACCCTGAGAGACACCACTGGTGCCTGGCTGCCAGCTGGATGCAGCACCGTTCACCATCATTCTCTGGGCCCGGCCATCCAGCCGGCTCCTAACCCAGCACAGAGTGCTCCTGTCCAGGCTGTGGGCTCTCAGGTGTTCCAGGAATATGCCAGAGGAGATTGTGCCAAAGGCTTTGATGACAAGCAATGTCTAAAATATGGTATAAAGAAGAAGATAGCGCATGTCACATCTTACTTGAGCTGGTGCACTGTGCTAACCTGCTAAGTATGAAATAGACACAGCCTATTAAACCAAAATCTAATAAACCAATACCTACTCTCTTTAACTCCTGAAAGCAATCCCAAATAGCACTGGGAGATGCTGCCACTGCTTCATAGAAACACAATATTAGCGTTCACAAATCCTGAGCAGGTAAAGCATTGCCTGCAAATGGTCAGACTCATACCCAAATATTTTTGAGTACTTGGGCATGTTCATACAAGCCAGCTTCTGGCTGTGCATTAAGACCAAAACAAAGAGACATCCATAACTTTCAGAGGAACTGCTGCTGAGTATAGTCAGCTGACTTCTCTTTGTCTGAAGCAAGTATCTTCTGTTTGTAGTAAGATACTTGTGGTGACTCCCATGGAGCGGGCACTATGCAGCATGAAAAAGGAAGGCACCTAAAAACTCACAGTTCACAGAGGAAAAAGATGAAAGACAATTTTACATAGAAATTCATGGCCTGTGTTCTTCTGATGATGTGAATGTAGAAGAGGTCTATAAAACATCTGTTTATTTTCTGCAAATGGAAATTATTTCTTGGTGATGCAGCTTTTGTCCAGCAGTTCTGTCCAGATCTCACTCATGCACTCCAACAAAGGGTGACCTGGCAGGGAGGCAAATAGAGGAGGTAAGGAAAGAATAATGGCCAAAGCGATCTGTGCCATAGCTTGAGCTGCAAAAAAGAGTTGGTGCTTACTTGTAATAGCAGCTTATGCTAATGCTCCAGTAGCTCCCATGAGCACCAAAATATTACAGATGCAAAACCAGTACAAGATCTTCCTCAATTTCTTTTGGCAAAGCTTGAAATCAAAAATAAAACAGAGAGGGACATACTATCTATGTATAGGGCCCAAGTGATGACTGCAGTGTTTAAATAGCTGCCTATTTGTAATGAAATACGCAAAGTTTATCCCAATTATTCATTAGACTCATAAATAATTAGCAACTAATTCTGTTCCTCTTTTTCTCTTGAAGAAAGTCACTTGATGCCAGCTATTAAATTACATATAGTAGAAGGAGAGTTCTTAAGTTACCCAGCAAATGTCAGTGCCAGAGGTAGATATTCAGCAGTGTGCAAAGTGTCACTACTTCACAGTTAATGCAGTTTTACTGGACTAGGCTTTATTTGTCATATCTGAAAAACAAAAATTGCAGCTGCATGAGCTGACATAAATATTCAAACTGTTAATGCATTAACACAAATGACAGTACCAGATTGCAAAGTTTAGCATAAAATCACAAATAACTAAATATGATATACAGCATTGCTTCTCTGAGCAATCCAAAACCTTGCATAATATTATAAGCGCAGCTGGTGTGCAGCTCATGCCATGTAATTTAAGTCTCCTTAATAGATAAGAACTTTGAAGCATTCTCTAATGAAATGTCCCTTTGGTTCCAACAGTACCAGGAGTAAGTTCTCTCTTCGATTTTCTCTGTTTCCAGGCTCAATTGATTCATGACAGAGAAAGTAATGATTTCTCTACATTATTATAAGCATTTTCACATTTGTTATACAATATGAAAAATAGGTAATATTCCATGCCCTTGAACAGCTGTGCAATGTATATTTTAGGTCAAACACTTGATGGTATGTGAGTATTCGCAACAGAAAATTAATACCTTACCTATTCAGAGCAGTGCAAAAGAAAGAGACAATAAAAGTTTCTCCATTGCAGAAATTAGGCAAAACCAGCACACTTGACTTGTTGTGAGAGGTGATACTGTCCCAGAAACAACTTTATTACCTGTCATGTTGAGATCCAGAGCCATAAAAATCTCATTTCCCCTTGTAATTTCTGACATGCTCAATAGCCCTGGTAATTGAAGTACACTCCTAGGACTTTTTTAGCAGGCTGAGATAGCTTACCCGCTAACTACTGGTGATTAAAATCAGTAACGTGAATGGAAAAAATAAATTAATTAATCACCACTATATTAGATAAGTAACAAATAACAAAAATAATGTTTTGGTGCAGAAGCAAAAATTTCTATACAAAATGTACCATATAATGTGTGCAAAAATAACAGGGTGCAAAAAGTATTCTTGAGACTAGACTCTGGTATGTGTTCGCATATATAAAATAAATCGTGTGCATCTTCCTAGCATTCAGATGTGAAAAAGCTGCTTGGAGCTATGATAACAACTGAATGTTTCATTCTGTGAAGAATTAATATTTTCAGCAACAGTTACCAGTGCTTTATGGAGATCAGATAAATCTTTGAAATAAATATGAGCTAAAGAAGAGCAGACAGTATGTTGTCTTAATTTATTCATTCATCTATTCATAATATACATTGATGTATTGATGTTAAGACATATAAAACATTAAAAGAAACAAGTGTCTAGGACTGTGGAGCTTTTGCTTTGTTTTGATTTTTGAATTCTAACAAGAGAGCCAAGATTAAATTATGTACTCCCATTTCCAAAAATATGATATAAAAACATTCTGTTCTGGTACAAAACATAAATGTTAAATTAATTGCTTCACCAACCCATTGTGTAGACTCTTTGAAATACACATTGAAGACATACACTATTCAGAGAATACCCTGGAGAACAATGTGTTATGCTTAAGTAATGATGAGTTTTATGTTGGCCACTGCATTAGCAGTCAGTTAAGTACTGTCTTAGTTAGACCCTTGAGAATTTATCAAGTAATTAATGATCACAGAAGATGAGAAGATTCATTATGGGCCATACACATCTTTCCAAGATATGTCATTATTCAGGTTTGTCATAAAGCAGCACCTATTGCATTAAAAACTTATGCAACAAGAACTGTAGGCTTAAGAAACAAACTTAGAAAGGGACTGGAGCACTGAAGTATGAAAGGCCGTAACATGCACATTTCACAAGGCCATGACAGCCTTGAGGCAGTGTGTCACCCCAGGTGGAGCTCCTCTGCCTTCACAGGAGCTCTACTTGAAGAGCAAGCTGCCTCTCAAAACAAGAAACAAACGGGATTAGACATTGCAATTCAAATTACTTACAGGAGGTGCTGAAGAGGATAATGAACCTAAGCATCCTCAGCAATCTTCTAAATATAAATTGGAGCAAGAGCTTTAATTCAGGTGTGGGTGCATTTTGTAAACTGGAGAAGCTGCAACAGAAGAAGCCAAATGTTGTCTCTACACTCCCATATAGGGTGTGACCTTGAGGACAAATTCAATCTATCAATATTTACCACCCACCTACCTTGCTTGACCATATTAGGCAGACAAAACAGCTGGTACTCTTCCTACTAGTGCCACATCACATCCCCAAATTCAGATCACTTAGATGGGAAATAACACCAGGTAGTAGGAAGATGAGGACACATCACTACCTTCTCCCTCCCTCTCTCCCTCCCTCCTTCTTCTCCTCCTTTGAAATAAACTTTAACCTTTAAACTTTAATGAAGAGGCATGCTTACTGAGTCCATGATTCTGTCATTTTTAAGTTTTGTTCTGTCTTGTTACACTTACCACAGAAGAAAACAAAATAAAACAAAAACACGTTCTTAAAATACTACAATGAAAAAAAAAAGCCACCTTCTTGCACTGCAAATAATTAAACAAAAATTTAAAAAAACCTAAACTGAAAATACAAGAGAAGAAAGTAAAACCCTATAGGCAGCTGCTATTTTCTTTAAGTCAGCCTACATCTTTGGGCATTTGAAGTAATAATAATACACAAAATACTGTTCTTTTGGAAAGAATTCCTCCCATATATACAAAGCTACACAAAATGAAGTCTGGTAGTGAAAGCAAAAAGAACTATTTTCAGCCAGGGAAATCATGCTTGGAGAACTACATTTTTTGCTTCCTCTGTTGCTGTCATGTTGGTTCTTGAAAATCTGGGCCATCATTCATAGGTTCTGCTGTGCTTCTTCATAGAGAACCACTTGGGTTCTGTGAGAGCTGATCCAGCTTTAGCCAAATGCACGGAATGTTTCACAAAGAGCAATAAATCTCTGAGCTGCTTGTCTGCTGTTTGATCTTTTTGATTAACGTTATATGATAAAGGCGATGTTTAAGGAAAAAAGTTCCTAAGAAATCGGCTCTGTCTAGAAAACTCATTTATGTTACCCTTCAGTTACATCAAAGAAAAACTGGCACAGTGCTAATAACAGTCATCTTCACAGAAACACCCTGACAGTCTGATTTAAAATGGAGAAAATCACAGGTCTGTTTCTCTAGAGAGATTAAAAGATTTTCTCTTGAAAATCTGAGGAAGTCTCTATAACCTGTCTAGATGCTGTGTGTTCATTTGATGACCCAGGCACAAACATACAGAAATCAATAACAACGACCAGGTATTTAGAAACACATGGAAAGTGCCTTACTTGGTTGCTCATAATTCTCAGAACATATTCACAATCTGATATATATTGACCAGCAGTGTGTTGTCTGCGCTGGAGTGCTCACTGAGATAATAATCTGTTCCTATAGCCAGCATCTCTGATGGAAAAAAGACCTAAACAAAGAGTCCGCACACAATGCCATAAATAAGGATGAGAGGATCAGCCCTAAAGCCTCTCTTTGAGAGGTGAAGTCAGGGAGCAGAAGCACAGGTGGGAGCTGAGCCAGACCCCAGACTTAGCCCTCTCCAGTGAGCACCATCCCACGGGGTCTCAGTACTGAGGCCAGAGCCAAGGACCAGGAACAGGGTCCATGGACAGACAAGGTAAACAATAAGCCAGAACTCACAGTCTAGCTTAGGGTCGGGGCTAAGTGCCCACGGCTGAGTCAAAATAGGGCTCCTGGACCAAGGGAAGGAGGATGCACAGATGGGGATTACAGGTGTAAGGGCAGTTAGGACCTAACAGAGCATCCTGGGTGTCACTGGAGTGGTGACTTTGAGAAAAATAGATTTCCTTGGTAACTTCCAGTTTTCTGATGGTTCTTGCCAAAAAGCCAAAGTACTTGCAGGAAATATATGCAAAGCATTAAAATGAAAAACAGACTCCAGCTCATGTGTTCTTGTAAAGTCTGATAAATTAGAGACATGCAGACAGCTTCTTTGCTTTTTTAACATTGCTAATGCCATATCTAGAATGAAAAACCTACATATAGAAAACTAGGGAAATCCAACCACTAATTTTCATCAACAAGCTAATATAGACTTAAGTTTTGTATTGTTAGAGGTACCCTTAGTATAGGCCAAGATGACCAAGATTTTAGGAGGAACCCAGGTCTCAGCAAAAGCTTGAGTAGTCACTGGCCCAAAGAAGGGCATGGACAAAGGAAGGTTTTGGTTATAATAAGAGAGCCGAGATGATCTGTTGAATCTTTCCTTTCCTAAATCCTGTATACCTTTTTATCTGTAAAGGGATCAAATAATATTTTAACATGGCATGTTAATTGGCTTCCTGAAAAAAAATTGTTATGCACAGTACCTGTGTTTGACTTGTCTGCTGGTCTGAAACACAGGCAGTAGATTGCCCTGCTATCCTCTAGGAATCTCTTAAGCTGATTCTTTGCTTACCCTTTGCTGCCTGAATTATTTACAGCCTTTCTATATGAGAAAAATATATGGATTAACAAAGACCTTGCCTATCTTTTCAAAACACAGATCTCTAGACCCATGTTACAGCCTTACATTTGACTCAAGTCTTTGTCAGGGTCACACAGACTCAAGGGCCTTCACCACTTATCTACTATGTCAAATGTATTTCATTATTTCCAATCTGACAAGACAAATTAATAAGGCCATTGTTTAGAGTTGTTTACCATCTTTTTGATCAATAACTATGTTCAATGTGGACATTCATTGCCAGCCAGAGATGGGATAATTAGAATAGGAATAGAAGTGCTTTTAATAAATTGCCTTGCAAACAGAGTAATCTTGGAAACAGAATTAGGAAACCACTTCCTTCTGATTCCAGAGAACATCCCTATGTTGTATGCCAAAAAAATGGCAAAGGAAAAGGAACAAAAAGGTAAAAATTGCAGTAGTGCAAAGCCAGGCACTTAAACTATCATTTTATTAAAAGAAATTACAAGAGTACATAAGACATAGGGCACAGAAGGGTACTGGAAAAAGTGATTTGTGAAAAATGAATTCTTTTCATCATCCTTTAGCTACATGAAGCAATATATTTTAATTGGCTAGATGCTAGATGCTATATTTTGCCTCTTTTCCTACTTCCCTTCTAACTGCTGTGTTAGCCTTCTTTTATGAGACCAAAGATGGCAAGGTACCAGCAAAGTGATGAAGAAAATACCTTACCATACATGTAGTGTGGGGGCTCAGCCAGGGGGCTGAGTCTTACTAGAAAGAAAGGGAGAGGGCAGAACAATGTTCTTGTATTGCAAGTTATCCAGGAAGAATTCTCACCCGCAAGGTTTGTGAATTAGCACCACAAGGACCATTGTGAGGACACAAAAAACCAAAAATAAACCAAAATTAAAGTACAGGAAACTACTGGTTCCCTAAGGAAAGAAAAATCCAATAAATAAGAAAAAACATTCTGGTTTTTTTGGTAAGACACCTTTCCATCAACTAAAAGTAAGTACAATCCCCTTTTTTTCATAATCAAGAAGTGTAGAGACAAGTAAACAAATGTGTTACAAACCATTTAGGCAAGATTTATTGTCAAGAGCTCCATATTGTGAGGAGGCCTGAACCTCTGATCCAGAGCAAGGATCAAGATTTCTCTGTGGAAAGTGGAGAGAAAGAATGTTCCAAATCCTAAGAACTATAGTTTGATTGAATAAAACATTACAATAAATAATGTTATATCCAGTTTTTCCTAAGCTTCTATTTTAGAAAATACAGAGGTATGTTTCCTGATTAATATAATTAAATATTTAAGTAGATGTACATTTGAAGTCATAGCTTCCAGGTCTCAGCATCAGTCAGCCACTGAGAGCAAGGCTGCATTTCTGAACAGCCTTTTTGAGTAACAATTTCAAGCCCTTTTGTATCAGATCACAGATAGCTCATATTTTTAAGACATACTTCATTATCAAAAAATATTATTTTGTCACATTTCTGATAAATACTCCTTTATTAGTGACAATAAAGTACTATAGGGAACATTTAAGTAGATGCCAAGGTTATTGATAGTACTGTGAACGTGAGAACAAGAAAGAAGGGCAAGACCACACAGGGGTGGGCACAGGTACTTGCAGAGATATGTATGCTCCAAGTGGAAGGGATGACAGGTGCAAAGCTATACCAAATAGTTCATTTTTAATTTGCTCAACTATTCAATGGACAACTTCATCTGTAACTAGCAAAGACAGATTTAGAAGTTCTCTCAGAAGTTATCTGCTATCCATTAGCAGGTGAAATATGACATCAAAGCACTTTTATATCTATTTTACTTTAAATTCAGGTATCTTCTGATACTGTTATATGAAAAGGATAGGTTTGCCATTAAAGAAATACACTAACTCCTTGTTTAAATTCTCAGCTGCCACACTACTGATTTTCTGTTTCTAGTAAAGAGGCAGCCCAAGCTTCTCTAGTTGGCAATTAGTTTAAATTTCACATTTTCTCTGGTGTAAATGGAGGAAAACATGTTAGCATAAGAACTTGACTAAAATGAAATATAATCAATGAGATCTATAATAGGATTAATTCATCTAACTTACCCTGCCTGCAAACTACAGCATAGTTAAGGTGGAGGCTACATTACATTAGACCTTTACTAGACAAGCCTGATCCTGGTCAAAGTCATTCAAAATTAAGCCTTATTGCAGGTAGTTTAAAAGCCTGAGAATAATGCTTGGCAAAAGAGTGTGTATTTTGAAACATTAAAAAATAAAGAAAAAGAAAAAATATATATATATTTGGAATATATTCC
>VWYI01013661.1:0-32159 GCA_013399455.1 Anthoscopus minutus
AAAGAACTGTTATTGCTATTTCCATATCTTCACCTGAGAGCATCTTGATATCAAGATTATAATAATTTTGGAAGGGGGGGTGGTTTAAAATTATTCTTTTTCGATTTCAAGGAAGGTTTCTGCCTTCCTTAAGCAGACGCCCATCTTTTCAAACCAAGACAACATAAGAAAAAGACTATCTCTAACCCAACTCGAGGTACTCACAGCAGAACCCTAAAATTATTCAAAATGAATATTTTCATAATGTTTCTCTAAATATGCTAAGTCAGATCCAGATATATCTTATCCAAATGTTTTTGGTCTTTTTTAGTTCACTCGAGTATTATTGATGTTTAATATCATCATCCTCACTTTTTTTCTTACTCTCTCTCACCCATTAATTACAGTGACAATGATTCTGGGGTGTTGCTGTTCTTTCCCAAACACACCATTTCCTGTCACACATCTGTGATAATTACCATAGTATACAAGCATTCAAAGTGTTTCTCCTTGATCTCAATTTCCTGGAACAATTAGCTATAGCCTCTTCACTAGATGTCTGAGCAGTTCCTGAATTACTATTCCCATCAGTTCTGACTTTCTCAGTTCTTCCTTAAGCACTTTAGTATCCATTTATTTATTTAAT
The DNA here is from genome assembly GCA_013399455.1 of Anthoscopus minutus. NCBI lineage: Eukaryota > Metazoa > Chordata > Aves > Passeriformes > Paridae > Anthoscopus > Anthoscopus minutus. The sequence continues at coordinate 626 of VWYI01013661.1, forward strand.
CAATTCTTTATTTCACATCCAAACATCACCACAAAGATGAGAAACAATCCTTGCTACTAGTTTATCCAAGAACAGCAGCTCCCTAACAGCCAAGTCACTCTTTCAGGACTCACTCCTGCCAAGCGTTTGCAGCCTAAGGTGCTGATGGCAAGCAATGGAGGTGGGGCTGGATATGTCTCCTTCATGCATGCATATGGTCAGCACCTGGACATCTTCAAGAGTTCCCAAGAGAATGAAGAGCACAGCTCATCTTCTCTATCAGCTCACACTCGACCTTATGTTTGTCAGTAATTCTGCTAGAGCACTGTCACAACATGATTTCATAGCAGCAAATTCCTCCCATCAGCATTCGTCCTAATTTCAGGCTTGAATAGTCTATCCTTGCTACTCAAGTCATTTTTCAGGACTGTATTGCACAGAGAATGGTACATTTCTGTCTGTGACTTCTGTGTACCAGCATTTGTGGCCTGCCAGTTCTAGAAGTCCTGCCTTACCAACTGCACTGGCAGTTCAAGGCATCAGCACATACAACTAGCACTCCTAATGAAATGTTTTCTCTTACTGCAATCCCACAGATATCACCTCACGTCTTCTCCATTTCTTGAGTCTTGCTGCTATTATTTTCCTTATTTTCAATTTACTTTCTCATTCCTCATTTCCATTTAATCTTATGACTACTTTGCTTTCTCCTCAAAGAAGTGAGATCAGTATTATTCAGCTTACACTTACTATTTTATTTTTAGACTTTTTATTTAGCTCTGCATTTTTGAGGGGTATAATGGGAGGGGGCAGGATATCAAAGTGGGGAATAAGAAAGAGACAGACAAATGAACTTGTTTATTTCCTGCCAATATAAGCTGCATTAATATACTAATTAAGTGTTTTTAATGGCAGATGAAGACACAGCAACATGGTTCATTTTCTACTAACTTAGTAACCTTCCAAGTGAAAACAATCTCAACACAATGAACTTAATTGATATGCATGTTCTGCTGAGCCTAAAATGTCAAGCACAGATTACATTTTTCCACACTCAAGTGGAACTACTGCACCAAGAATTACCATATTTTAACCTAAGCTATTGAAAAAAATTTCTCAATGTTGTTATTCAAATACATACTGTATTACTAATAATTTATGTAATTATTTTTATGTGCTACATCCTATTAAAAATAAGTTAAAACAGAAAGAACACGAAAAGATCCTCAAACCTTCATGATACTGTGTCACATCATCTGAAATGCTAAGAATTGATTACTCAAGTCTCTGGCTTTTACAGACACACTTGAAATTCTGCAGAACATCACAGTTCTCCTCAGGTTCAGGTTACTTGCATATAATTGGACTTTTTATTAATTTCAGCTGATCTTTATGGGTGCAAAGACCATGCAAGTCTTTTGAATGCTTTTTTTTTCCTTTGGCTTTGTTATTGCAGCCTTCCATTCAAATTTAAGGGATTTTAAAATTCCTTCTTGTAAGACTGCGGTGCCCTGACTGGCAGCTAAACACAGCTGCTCTCTCACCCTCTGCTGCCCCAGCAGGATCTGGGATAGAACAATAAAACAGGAAGACCAAAACGAAAGAACTCATGGGTTAAGTTTCAGCAGCAAAGAGGAAGAAGGAAGGAGAAGTAAAACAAATCCAAGTGATGACAAGGCAATCACTTCCTACCTCCCACATGCAGCCCAGTGCACGGACAATCTTTGAGCAATGGGTGTCTTCCCCAAAGCCCCTCCCTCAGTTTTCCTTGCCAAGCATAATACATTGTATGTCAGACAGTCAATTTGGGTCAGCTGTCCTGGTTATGTTCCCTCTCCACATTTTGTGCATTCCCCCAGTCAAGTAGTGTGTAGGTGGAGCAGAGTGAGAGAGAATGCCTTCAAACTGCACACACGCTGTTCAGCAACAGCCAAAAGAGTGGTGTGTTATCAACAATGTTTTGGTCACAAATCCAAAATGTAATACCACAATGGCTTCTATAGAAAAAACCCACCAACTAGCCAGATCCAGTACAAAGATTTAAATATGCCTGCAGAAATAAGAATCACAGAAAAACTGCAGTAAGAGCCATACAAAGAGGAAAATTCCACCCTCAGTTAAAAAAAGATTGTAACTGGTATTATTTTAGATAGATAGTCTTCAATTCTATCCAGACAACTAAGCAAATATTCAGAATACAGAAAAGAAATGCATTCTTCTTTGCAAATAATTCTGATATAGTGAATAATGTAGATTTTTTTCTTGGAAATGATTTCTCCATAAACATTCATAAAGACTTCTAACCATAAAGGTGAAAGAAGTGGAAAATGTAGTATTTATCCACAAGCAGGCTGATGCAATGAAGCAGCTATCTAAACGGGAAGACTTCACATTATGTTTGAACACATTTACAAAAAATAAAGTAAATCTGTATGCCCAGATGAGAACAAAACCTCTTAGAACAACAGAGTCAGGTAGAGATCTGAGGTCTATCAAGCATGAAAAAGAGTCAAATGCTTTTCATTAAGGCCTTTATAACATGTTTTCTGTCAAGCAATTATGAATAAAAGCATTAAATTCTGCTTGCTTTATCATGCATTGTCCACATGCTTTGCAGTAAGAGAACAACCAAGCTGTCAAGAGTGGTAAAGAAAGTCTTGCACAAAGAGCTATACATACAGAACAAGAACACATTATTAGCTTCTCTTTTGGTGGGTTCCTCCCCCTGCAGCACTATGTGGTGTTACAGTCATGCTGGCATGTAGACCTAACATAGCAGCACGCTCAAAAGATTATTCTTGAAAACCACCAGGCCCCTTGATTTTGTTCACTATCTCTGAAGTAAATACACAACAAATAATGTTTGTAAATAACTCAAATCTATTCATAGTATTAATCAAAGAGGCAGCTGCCTTCGAAGGTGAAGTTCTCTAACACAAAATAATTAATGCTTCACTCTAAGGACTGATCTACTATGGATGGAAGAGCAGAGAAGAAAGGAGACACTTCCATATTTACAGACAACAGTCCTCTAAAACAAGTTACTAGTAAAATAAAAGTATTTTTGGATTATAACCTACTGGTAGGAACCAGTGGCATGGGGCTTTTTGGTTGCTTTTCTTTTGCTGTTGTTTCATCTGTGTGCATGCTGTTTGGGGTTATTCAAATACTTCCCACATAAATTATTAAGACATCATCCTATTTGCTATCATCCTATCAACTGCTTTCTAACATCACCAATGAAATATCTGAACGCCTTCTGAGACTGAGTCAAATGTAGTTTACCAGAGATACTACATTTTGAGTAATAAATGTAAGATTACATCTCTAAGCACTGAACTTGCAAGTAAGATTCTAATTTGACAAATAATGGCTGCATACACAACTTTTGGGAACAAAAACTCTGAAAAAAAGTATTTCATTGAATGGTAGCAAGATCTGAGAATATTTGTTTTAAAGTTCAATCCTCTTAAGAACTCTACAGTAAACGACAAAAATTTAAGAAGGAACCCCCAAAATACTACCATTAGTCATTAAAAAAAAAAATTAGAAAAAGGCAGCTCAGAGGACTACTGCTTTGACAGGGCAAAGTGCATGCAATATGGCTACATAACCACACAACTACACACATCTAAGAGTTCCACAGAGTGATCCTCAAAGTCGAGGAAGTTACTGAATGATCAAGCTATTTTGATTTGTGTATTTTCAATTCTATTGAAACTGAGTCATTGAACTTCCTTAGAGATAGAGAAATACTCTTCTCTACTAATTTCATCTTCCTTTGTACAACACAATCAGGGCACAGGGACAGAGTTACACCAAATCATGTGACTAAATTAGATTACAAGTTGCCAAAAAAGGAAGGCTCATTTCAAAAGCATCCAGCCCTCTTAATATTATCACATTTTATGGGATACGGTCTACTTACTTTACTGGCCATATTGCAATACTTATTTCATTTTCTATCCTTGCATTCTGCATTTAACTTATATGACGAAAATGTGTTTCTCTTAAGCAGTAACTGCATGATTGACAGCAATACATTTAAACTATTTTTTTTTGCTAGGGACATGAAAGATTCTTCAAAACTATTGCTCCCCCTGCATCTGGAGAATTTATTTTTCAAAATGTATTTTTCAATGCATGAAGCTGGTGCTTTAAGTTCACAATTTGAGTAGCTGCACATGGAAGGCTGAAGCAATTACCTGTAACATCAGCTCACAATCATCTCTTCCAACAAAAATCATTTCTCGTGGCAGCCTATGTCGGGTGCCTCCACTGCTCACCAAAAACCAGGATGTTAAGCTCATTTTCTGCTTAGCTGATAAATCCTTGACAAAGCTACGTCATCCTGCAGTGAGAAAGAAAGAGAGACAGAGAAATTCATTTTAGTTATTTTTAGCTACAGTTTCTGCTCAGCAAACACTGTGAGCAGAATACAAAAAGCCTCTGAAAACACAGCATTCTCAATACCACGTACTGAATCCAGCAATTACAGGAAGCGACGGGCTTCAGATTTACATATTCTCCTGCTCTGCTTCATGCAACTAGGCAGACTTAATTGGTAACCTTCTGCAAAAGAAACAAGCAGCTAGCTAATGCCAAAGTTGTATGTCAAGTTGTCAGAAAGCTTTTAGCATTTGACCACTTATTATCAAGGTAATTGCTAATAATGCTTCTCTATCACAACCAATAAATAAACAATGTAGCAAACATTCACAAAATGCAGCTAGTAACTTGCACTGTCATTTTCCTGTGAAAAAGAACTACCTTGTCTGATTTTAAGCTCAAGTCCTCTGTACAGCACCAAATCAAAGAAGCTTTAAATTAACGGAACATTTGCTTCCTTTTTAATGATACTTTTTCACAATAAAACACGTATATTGGAAATTTAACAGTGTGCATTTAGTATTGCAAACAAAGCAGAGCAAAATGAACAAATTAGAAGTTATCTGTAAGTATTAAGCCCAAAAGAAGCATTCCTACAAAACTTTACCCGTATCAAGAAAAGGTCCAACATATTCCATAAAAGAGAAGAAAAACCCATAGCTATTTAAAATATCACAAAACCGGATAAAACCTTTAACAGAAAGTTTCTTCACATAATGATTTACTCTAAAGTGGACAAAAATATGATTAAATTTATCTTCAGAGTAATTAAATGGCTAACAGTTGAAAAAAGCTTTAGGAGTATTCCAAACCTCTCTTAAAGAAAATGCAAGCCAAAGCAATTATTTCATTCATTCATAACCACACTGTATTCATTAAGAGAGAAGCTAAAGAAAATCAAAAGCAACAAGCCAGCTTTTCTCTCAGTACCAAATAGCTGGCATTTCTCTTCTTTTCTATTTATATGTCAATTAGTGATTTTCTGCAAGGTTAGCAAATGTACTGTTAGTAGAGATAAGTCTGTAGTGGACTTGAGCATACTCTTGAATAATACCAAGAATTCAGTGAGGTCCTCAAAACTAGGGTTAGCATGGAAACGCTGAATAAAATGACAATGCAAGCACTATGCCATCAGACAAACTACAATCAAGGAGATACCACAAATTGCTAAAACAAGTAAAAATAACAAAGTTTAAGTGAAAACTGAAGGTGACGTGACAAAGCAGATTTTTACAGTATACTTAGTCAAAAGCATCCCATTTCAGGTGTCAAAATGTACCAGCAGAGCTGTCAATACAGTCTAAAAAAAGTAATGCAATTCACATGGAAGAATTTAGAATGACTTAATGTGCTAAACAGTTACTGAATAAAAAAGTAAATATGTATTGCAATATTCTATAGTAATACTTACAGTAGAATTATATTTCCACAGATGTATCACAACACATTCAAGTGAAATGTATGTCCACTTAATGTTACCTGACTCAACAGAAGTAATACACCACCTCTAATACATTCTATTCCTAAAAACTAAAAAGATTTAAAATTACATCTAAAATAAGAACTTGCTGAAATAAAATTTAAAGTGATGTAGTCACTTGTGTTTTAATAATTACAATGGATTATTCAGCATATTTGAAGGAAAATAATATTAGTATTTTCAATTTAATCCAGTTTAAAATTACAACATAAACTGGGTCAATGAAATGATGTTTTTCAGTTCCCTTTAAAAGAGACAGAGGAACTATCACAAATGGCCAGCCTACATTTGAGCTTTTAACAAGTAAATTAACTGGATGTTTGACAACAAGCATGCTGCTCAGTATCAAAGCTCCTCATTCTGTTTATATTTTACTACCTTTTAAAATATCCCATCTGTTTATCATAATTGTATTTGCACCATTTGGCCTTCCTGCACCAATAGGAAATTCATATGAAAATCTCCAAGATGATATAGACAAAATCAGAAAATTGGAAAAATTTCTTAGTAAAACTATGTTGTAGTTTATACAGGTAGACTGACTGTAAAAGAGGAAAACTACTTTTATTTATAAAACAGACAAGTAGGTCAGCAACTAGAGCTAGGGGAAAAAAACCAACACTCCAAACTTCCTACAGATGATAAAGCCTGACAACAGATTAAATTCACCTATCTGAAATAACTTTTAAAAATGTATACAAAGCAATCACTGCCACACAGCTTGGCGGCGCATTTGTAGTTAAAAGTCCATCACCAGTTCTATCAAACTTAATAATGTTGTTCTTTTGAAACAGTTGTTGTCTCAACTGCAAGAAACCATCAACCCAGATACATATTTTATTTTAAAGTATTCTTTAGAATAAACCAAGGTCTTTGATCAGAGCTGTGCTGGAATCTGCATAGCAAAACTGGCTGAAAACAGGATCTAGTAGCAACAGTTGCTTAATATCAGAACAAAAAAAGTGCATTAAAAATTGGATATGGAACTGCACACTTACTAGTCATATAGACAGTATGTGGACAATTAAATTGCACCCCAAAAACTTCATGAAAGCTTGCAATGTTTTGAATACACTGCTGTCTCAAGTACTCTGGCTGTAGTGTTCTGAACAGTACAAGGATGAAAGACACTGCCTAGGAGATACCAAATTAAATTACTATATGACAGGTACAAAATCATCACCACAAGAAGTGGCTCTTTACAGAGTGTAAATTCAGGTCATGATAATTCTTGCAATTAAATGTTATGGATACTAAAAGGTTACATAGAGTTCAAAAAGCAGTATCTTTTTTTCATGAATGATTGTTATCAATCCTGTTACATGTACTGATGCCACTTACAGCTCAGGAAGTGCATGCACTGTGTATTTTGAAGAGCTGGGATGATGCTTTAGTGAGGTTTCACTGTCCTACCCAAAAACCTCTCTTCCTTACCCAGCCTTTTTTTATGCATGACAGGATATTGTCCCAGATCGACCTGTCTTATTCCAGTACAGATTACACTTTTCAGACAAAGTATTTACCAAAAATATTTTTACCCTAGAAACAACGAATTTAAAATGCTTTATTGAAGCATTTGGTTTTATTAGTATTTCCTAAAATGGCAGTACTGTGTTGTAGTCTTTAACCAAACTATCAAACATTTCATCAAGACTTGATCCTTCAAGCTTCACTCCAGATACCTCCAAGTCAGGGGCTGAAACATCTATAGCAGCTGCAAAATATTTCTTTGTCTGCAGAAGAAACGGCATTTTATGGTGAAGGACTACAACTTTTAAAAGGCAGTAACAAGCGTGTCAGAATGAACATGTGGGTAATAAGTCATTTGAAACACATGATGCAGCAACAGGGAAATTGGCTGCATCTTGTCCGGGAATATACTTCACTCCTAAGATCCTGTATTATGCAGCCAAAAGACGGGTGTAACCACTTTCAAATGTCTAAAGAAACACTGCCAACGTTAGTTTAGATAGAGTCACGTTATTGCATTGTAAAAATCCTTAACAACCTCAAATTTGAGTATTTTACAGTCTACCTTTTTTTACTTGCCTGTAACTGAAAACAGCTCCAATTAAAGTTAGTGAACACTGAGAAAATAATCCTACAAAGAAACAAAAAGCTGTTTAAAATTTAAATTAAACCTAATATATGTCTGAAATTCCAACTTTTAAGCACTGTAGTCCTCCACATTAAGACTGAAAATAGTGTATTTTAATGGTATACAATTATCCAATTACTGTACAAAAAATTATACTTATGAATATTTTAAAACAACATTAAAAAAAGCCCTACACCAAGCTGAGACACAGTACTGACAAAGCAAGAAGCACTTTGTTGCCCATTATTTGCCCTTTTAAGTTCCTGTTTCCAGCTGCTAAAGTATCTGCTAAAATTAAGTTTACCTTCTCATAAAATTGCCTAGTAAATTTGGGGAAATTTCTGAATGACTGAAATATTTCTAAAACAAGGTTAGAGCAGAATATTCTATGTCACTACCTTAAAAAAAAATTAGCTGTACTTAATACATGCAAATTGGTATCAAAATGTGGCAGGAGGCTTGAATATCAGTTTGTACCTTGTATTATTATTGCTCTTGTACAAATCCATCCAAATGGACAAAGACAAACAAAAAACCTTCCTTTTGTATATTTGAAAACCTTCCTCATGTATATTCATTCAACAAGGTCAGAGATAAATTCTCTCAACACATCTGCCTAAAACAGAGGTACTTAAATAAATTTGTGGAGCATGCTGTTTTAGTATTATAATGCCAGTTAGAACCTACTATAAGGCATCTTTTTCCTGGTATTTTCAGCTCATCCTACACTGAAATAAACACAAGGGATAGAAGACACAGGAGACAACACCACTACACAAGGACAAGACACTTGAACCAGACCTAGAGAGATTCTGGATCAGGACTCAAGAAATGTAAACGTCAAAAGTAAGCCATGACAAGGGAGAAATCACAAATGACAGTAGTGGTGGAGCCAGTAAAGACTAGAGAAGACCTGAAGTTGAAGCTGGTAACCAAATCACAAAGAAATGCTGTCAGCAAACAACACCCACAGGAGAAGTGCCTACCATGACTCCTTTATTTACTTCAATGGAATAAAAAATACCAGTGCTGATGCCTTGGGCTTTTGGGTTTTCATTCTGCATTGGTGTGCGGCTTTTGTTCAGGGTTACTAAGATACTTTCAGGGTGATGAAGACACAACAATCCTACTCCAATTGGGACTCAAGGACATTTTTTCCAAACTTCAGGGTCAAAGTAAAACAACGTGGAAGAAAGAGGGCGAGCAAGTGGGACTCCTGTATGCAAATGGACCGAAACATATAAAAAGAGTGTGATCTCAGGACTGCCCTCCCCTGCTCCCTTTGCCTCCATTTTGGAGCTATCCAGAGAGAGTTCCAGTTTGTAACACTGGTGCTATCTGGGTGTGGCCTTTAAAAACCTCAATAAATATCCTTTTGTAGTGGTTTTAAAATTGCCAATTTGAATTTCCCAGTCAATGCACCGAAGAATGTTGTGGGTTTAGAACTAACTAAACTCACCAGTACACTTACTCATTCCTCTGCTGTGAGATATGATTTTACGAGAAAGGAAAACAGGCTCAAACTTAAGACTATAAAGTTTTATTAACAAAACTAAACGAATGAAAAAAAAAAGAAAAATCAAAATGAAACTTCCAGAACACTTCTCACCCCTGCCCACTTCTTTACTTTTCCACCTGACAACATAAAACAAAATCTGGGATTTTAAAATCAGTTATCACTTCTACAATAATCTTTCCTCAATTCTCATAGGGCGAGAAGTTTTCTTTTTCAACACTTTGGAGATATGTCCACAAGAATACAGTCTTCTCATGGCTTTGCATCTTCACAAAACAGCAGCTGCCTGGTTTAGAAAAAACTCTGCTGTTGTGAAATTCCTCCCATTTTCACAATTGAGTCAATGGGTCATTGACAACTTATGGGGTGTCATTTTTAAGGATGAGCTGTTCAAAGGAAAAGACTCACATTACCAATTTCTACAATCATCTTCATCTCCAAAAAACAGAAGCATCTTCTTTGCTCCCTGAGACAGAGAGTCTCCTTCACTCTCATCTCTGTCTCTCTGCTTAAACTCCTCAGAGCATCACTAATTCTTCAACATCTGTGGCCTCTGTTCAAGTCCACATTTGAACACTTCACCATCCCCCCCCATATTTGTTTTCTTTCATGAATTAAAGGAAATGCTGTAGTTATTATAGTCCATCTCCATGGTATTACCAAAAGAACTTTCAGTCCCAATACTAGGACGTCTCCTCATTCCTCCTCTCCTCATTCTGATACTTAAACTCTTTCTCAACTGACCCTGTTGTTTTCATGTTGTCACTCTCTGGTTTTCTCTCACTCACAGGAAGAATCATGGTCTGCAGGTCTCATCTGTGCACTGAAAGGGTTAACATTTCACCCAGGCCGGCAGTGGCTAAAGCAGTCACGGTGATGGATTGGATTGCAGCCGAGCTGGGCTCCTCTCTCACTGCCCAGCAGCCGCTGGAGAAAGCCGCGATGGGAGGGAGAAAGTGGGGGGGGCGCCCTGGCCTCCCATTCTTGTCCGGGAGCTGCTGGGCCCGGCCCAGCCCGGCATGGCCCAGGGGAATCTCGGCTCGGCACAGCCAGGGGCGGGGGTGGCCGGAGGCAGGGCCTGGACCCCGCTCTGGCTGGAGGGCTCCCCTGGCCTCCCATCCCGCCCCAGAGCCGCTGGGGGTGGGGGGGCGGCCTGGCCCCCAGCCGGGCCGCGCTGGGACAAGGCCGGGCCTCTCCCCCCTTCAAAGCCGAAGGCCAAAAAAAGCTGGAAGCCGAAAAAAGCAATTCGGAATTTCCCGGGCTTTAAAATGGGTATTCACGGGAGTGGATCCTGATTTCTGATGGTTTACAAAGCTGTCAGTTCTCAGAACTGGACAGCTATTGGCCCTTTCTGAAGCTCCCAAGAGCCTCTCTCAGGAAAACTACTTCCGTAGATGCTTTCCTTCCTTCCTCCTTAATATTAACTAATATCAACCTAACACACCTTTATACTCTTTTACTCCATCTAACCTCTGTTCCAACTCTTCCAGACATCACTGCCAGCAGTTCTAATTTTGACTGAAATGGAGAAATCTACACCAAAGAAAAAAAGACCAAACTAAAGGTAACTTCAACTCTGAGAAGACTATTGTATCCATATAATTGATATTAAAAAGCAATCTATAAAGATAATTTATTTAAACCTAGGAAGTTATAAGCGGTAAACAGCACGTGATATTGTCTACTCTGCAAAACCCTCTGAAGTGGGGTAGTGCAACACAAAGTGTTCCATGGGTGATCATAATTAACCTACTTACATACATGCATTAGGAAACAACCTTTAACTACATCACCACATATTTTAATCAGGGCTCTACCGTACTCAGGTTAAAACAAAGAGCTTAACTGTCAGTTAATCAGTGTTCTTTTTCCTGTCCTCATCATTTGATTAGCTTGTGCCTTATTTACTGCACATCACTATAAACCTTTCCTGAATTATTAACTGCCTCCAGACTTCATCTGCCACATCTAACACCACCACATGAGAAATTCATTAACACTTATGGTAAAACCTCCACAAGTAGTTGTAGAAAAGGGTTTAATGGGTTTAAATGGGGAACTGTTGAGAGCTTTTTCTAACACTGAAATATCTTAGTCTTGAATATTTAACTTTCAAACTCATCAGCATTTCATTTTAAAGTACCTGGTTTCACACAATATACTAGTATTCAAATGGTCTTATTTATTTCTGTTACATCTCTGAACGCCTAAGCCTTTACCAAAGTAAGCCTAAAGCCACACATAGGGTGGCTAGAAAATTAAGACCACTTTTCTAAAGTGTCCCGGTTTTTTGAGACAGTTATCTGTCAGGGAAGGCAGAAAAAAAAAATGCAAGCCCCCACCCTTTCCCTCCGAATTATTGTATCTCGAAAACACGGAGTTCTCAGGCAGAGATATGGGAATAGGAATAACAGTTCTTTACTAATATATATATATATTAAGGTAAACCAACAACAATAACTACAGTATTAACAACAGAACAGAACAGGGACCCCCATCTCAGCCGAGATGGGAAAAGGTGGAGGAGAGGCGGTGCCTCACAAACCCCTCAGCTGGCACTCAGTCCCGGAGCTCCTGCAGGGCTCTGAGGAAAAACACCTCGCTGGAATGGCAGGGATGGGCAGAGAGTCCCGGGCCGGGGGAGGAGATGGATCAGCAGCTCCGCGGTGGCAGCTGGGGCTGCAGCACGTCCGGCAGGACAGGGGAGTGAGGGCCACAAACGGAGAGGAAGAAGCAGAAGCAGAAGAAGCAGCCGCTCTGTCTGGATGATGGCAAAAAACCTCCTCTCCCAGCAGAAACAGCTCTGAGAGTGTCTGTGTTGCTCTCCCAGAAGGACCCAGGGAAAAAAAAAACACAAACCTGCTCCCTTCCCCACTGCCCCCGGGGGCCCAGCCGAAACTTTTGTCTTTTAAAGTACCGAAGATGTAGCAACCATCAAGGCTTTTCTCCCAGCTAATAGGGACAAATTCCACTGTCTAAGGAACAAAAAAAAAAAAACCAAAAAAAGACCACGTAACCCCCAACATAAAGCAAAGGGAAGCGCTCATCTGCCATCATAGGGACTATAAAAACAGGAAAATAAGTCATGCTCTAGGATGGTTTCTTCAAGTTTAGTCATGAAACTCATGAAACTATCCTTGGTGCCTTCATAATTCTCTGCTGCCTTCAGTGCTCACATTGCTCTCATCCCAAAAAGGGAGACAGAGGGCTGCATAAGCAACCTCCTAACTGAAACTATTCTCACCAGTTCTTAGGGCTAGTACACCAAGGGGTTTTATTAACAAAAAAAACCCCTCAAAAATAGCAAACCCAAACAAAACAAAAAAAAAATAGGAAAGTTGCAAAACTGAAGAACCTTTCATTGAGAGCTGTAATTCAATCTACAGAAGCCATGTGTCATGCCACTGCAGTGTGTAATGTTGCTCCTCAAAATCCTTTAATAAATAAACACCCATCTAAATGTAAATGGCTTAGGCTAATGATCAATAAAAATAATTTTTGAACTATTTATGGACCTTTCATACACTCAAGTGCACTTCACAAGAGTTGGCCATAAAGCTTAATCAAAATATTCCTTTAAAACCCTGTTAAAATAAAAGGCAAAGGAAATTTATGCTTAAAACCATTGAAATTCTTCATCAAAATGAGAAGATGAACTCACATACTTAGGAAAAATGACCTACATTTTCAGCAATTGAACAAGCTAGTATTATTTTCAGATATTTCACTGACTGGAAAATTCACCTAAAGACATTCGTCTTAGAAACATACAAATGCTACACACAGCCCTGAACATGAAACTGTTGCCACTCCCACTCACACAAAGAAATACTGATATTAGTTATGAAGTTCATTAAAATTTTATTAAATTACTGGACAAGAGTGGAGCTGGATGGCAAGCATACAAATAGGTAAAGTGGAAGAAAACAGATAACTGAAAGAAAAGGGACTTACCCATTCAATTTAACTTCCATGCTCAAATGGGGAACAGGAGTACAATTAGGATAACTGCCCTTATCACTAAACTAAAACATCTCATAAAAATCTCAGTCCTTCTTGGTCTGTTGGCTCCTCTCCTAAAATTACTAAGATGTAACTGACAGGGCTTGGAATGATACCCTTGAGTGTTCTGCTTCTGAAGTATTTGACCTGTTCCACTTCAGCTCAAATATCTGAATTTGGCCGCCATTTCTTGAAAAACAGATTAAAAAATCATACTGAAACCTTATTCTGTGTCTAAAAGATGTCATTTCCAATGAGGTCTGGAAGACGTAGCCACAACAAAATCTTACAGTACAAGAGAAATACTGAGAACAAAGAAATGTTCTTAATCACTACTCTGCAATACATTCTCTTTTAGGTTCTTTGTTCTCCATGCTTTCAGTCTTGTGGTCGATTTTCTTCTACAGAGAAATGGAGGAGGAAAGAAAGCAAGATAAAAATATGTAAATCTCCTTGAATCTTATGTCTGAAAAATCTCCAGAACTTTTGTTTCTAGACAGAGAACATCTGCTAGATCTACTATTATAAAAAAAAAGATTTTTCTAAAAGCTATTTTAAGCTTAAGAAAAAAAAATGAGATAAAAACTAACAGATGAGAAGCAAAAATTTAAAAAGCAAGGAACTGCCTTTATAAAGCATCAGGACATCAAGCTCAGTCATGATCCTTACTTCTTTAACTAGTACAATCCTACACAGACAGATACACACATTACCTATACTGTCTACTATAAAAGACTAAAACAAGAGTTACAGAGTTGTACCAAATCTATAAAGCAGCAGCAGTGTATTTCTCAGGCAGTCTGTGACTAGGAGAGAAGGGAAAAGGGAGCAGGGGAGAAGGGGAAGGTGGGGAGGAAGAGACAGTCACGCCTTCAGCTTTACAATGGTGCAACGGGAGGGTACAGGCTGGCCCTAGCTCAGACAGGCCGCAGACTCCTCAGCAGCATTTGAGGGAAAAAGCATTTCTTCTTCATATTTTAATTTAAAAAAAAAAAAGAAAGGCCCTTCCAGCTGTGAATATTACTAGGCATAAAGAGAGATTTTCCTCCTCCATTCAAGGAGTTTGAGATCTCTACAGAAAGACCCAGATACTCTTCTTGCCCTACAGGTCACCCCATGCATCTGATGGAATAAGACAAGAAAGCAGCTCAGGAGGCTGTTGCCCGGCAGCAAATTTGTCCTGTAACACTGCTGCAGCTCTGTTGGTCCAGTTCAGAATTAGATCTATGTCTATTTTACCGCTGTGACACACAGATATAGTTGTCAAAACAGCAACTGAAATAGACTTCTTTTTCTGCCAACAGTGCAGCTCCAGTCAAAGTTGCTCTGGAGTTTTGATTTTGAGAGACAGTGACTTGAAGACCATATCCTACTCGGTTTTTTATATAATAATGACTAAAAAATGAATCCTTAGATCATGCCTTTGCTATTACATATCAACATACAGATACTGCAAAAGGCTGTAGGAAACATAAGGCTTACCTAATGGCTATCATTCATTAGAGTGTCACAGTATGCAAAAAGATCCAGTCCAGTGACAATTACCTGCTGCTATTATTTCATGCGGGTACCAGTGATACAGTCAGGAGCAAACAGAGGAGTACCAAGGATTACAGAGCAGTGGCAAAGCACTCTTGAACACAGGCAGTTTTCACATCAGTCTCAGTTAAAGGGAAGGGTTGGAAAGGGCCAGTTGAATCTGGAGAATTAATAAATGCTACACACAGAGGTTTGGCTACTTAGACCATGGGGCTCACTTTGAAAAACTTAGGTACCACTGGGGTTTAACTATCAGAGAAGGGGAAGAGTATCTTTGGACACAAATTTGCTAAGATGATGAAGAGGCCTTTGAACTACAATTGCCAAGAAGGCATCAGAGACGTGGTAGGATGGCTTCTGTGACTGGAGTGTTGGAATGGAAAGATACAGGGACTTTAGGAATTACAGGCAAGGCAGAAAGGAGGGGCATTCACCCTCCATATTGGTAACGAGCATGGAGTTCCACCAGGGGATGGATGAGGAGCTGACTGAGAGCTTATGGATCAGGATTAAAAGGAGGGCAGGGACAGGTGTCATTACGGGGCATGTCTGCTTCACTTAACCTGTAAGACTGAGCAGATAAGGCCCTTGATGGAAAGACAGGAGTGTCCTCACATTCTCAAGTCCAGGTCCTCATAGAGGACTTCAACCACACTAGTATGTTGGAGGGTTAACAAAGCAGGGTATAAGCAGCACAGGAAGTTCCTGGAATGCATTGATTATAACTTCTTTCTTCAAGTGCTAGAGGAGCCAACAAAGAGGGGCTGGTGGACCTTGTTCTCATCAACAAGGATAGGCTGGTGGGGAATATGAAGCTCAAGGACAGCCTTTGCTGCAGGGACTCTATGGAGGAGTTTGAGATCCTTAGGGCAGCAAGGAGGGTGAACAGAAAGCTCGCTACCCTGGACTTCAGGAAAGCAGACTTTGGCCTCTTCATGGATCTTCAGTCTCTTCCTTAGACTAGGAAATAGTCCTGAAGAGAAGGAAGGCTCAAGAAAGCTCATTAATATCTAGGATCACATCTTCCAAGTTCAGAAGAGATACATCCCAATAGAGAGGAAATTGGGCTGATTTTCCAGGGGGCCTTCATAGATGAAAAGTAGTTTATGGACAAACTGAAACTCATTCAAAAAATAAGCCTAGAGAGGACTGAAGCAAGGACAGGTAGCTTGGCAGAAATACTGTATGAACAGCCATAGATTGGGCAAGGAAAGCACATGCCCTAAAAGAACAACCTGGCTAGTGATGCCAAGGGCAACAAGAAAAGTTTATTTGGATATGTTGAGAGAAAAGAAATACTAGAAAAAATGTGGGCCCTCTCCAGAAGGAAAAGGGTGACCTAGTTACGTGGGATATGGAGAGGGTTGAGGCACTCAGCCACTTTTTTGCCCTGCTTTTTATCAGCAAAAGCCTCAGCCACACCACCCAAGTCGCAGAAGACTAAGGCATGGACTGGGAGAATGAAGAACCATCCACTGTAGGAGATCAAGGTCAAGACCACTTAAAGAATCTGAAGGTGCTCAAGTCCATTGGATTTGATGAGAGTTATGCAGGTCCAGAGGAAACTAGCAGGTGAAGTGGCTAAGTCACTATCCCAAAAAAAATAAAAAGTGTGAAGCTGTTAAGGGGGAAAAGAAACAACATATCACAGTCCCTAGTAGAAGCTAAGAGAACAAATTTTATTAAGAACAGAAACAAAGTCCTACACCAACTTGGCATAAAGATAAAATACTGGGTTATCTTTACAGAGAACACTGGTAAACAAGCAAAATCTTAAAAGACTGATTAGAAAACTTTTATTATTACACAGGAATACAGTCTTACACAAAAATCATAAGCCTTTTTATACATATATTGTTCTTATAGTAATGAGAAGTACCTGAAGATTTAATTTTTTTTTCTCCTTTTAAATTATCCTTTCTAAATACTAAAACTTACTCCGTTACTGGCCACTAGGATAAAGTCATTAAGACTTAAAAGAATTGTTTTATTCTTTGATACCAAACAATAATGACATTATTAAAAAATGTGTTATTAAAGAAACAGCTCATTTCTCATTCCTAATGTTTACAATCATTAACAAAAAATCATTTTTTGTGAATGTACATCTCTGTAGCCTCCCAAGACTGAACAGCAATATTTCTCAAAAGCTGCTTTCAACAGCTAAAATAAAGACTAATAAGTCCTTATAAGATTAGCTTAATTTATGTTCAAACAATCAAGTGTTCAATTTTGTCCATCACTCTCATTCAGATTAAGGAATTGCGTAAAAGAAATTATTTTAAAAATTCCCTATTTCACATGGTCAAAAGAGGTCATCTCTGGAGAGATTAGCATACCAAGCATGCTAATAAAAGAGTACATTTGGTAAGTAGCCTTTAGAAACAGTTGTGGCAAGCCAGCCAAAGCAATCATAACCAGATCATCTTTGACAAAATCCTCCCTTTCTCCCTATTCTGTATCGCACTACACTATTGCTGAGATAAGCAAACAGGAAAATAAATAAATAAACAAATACAAACCAGGCATTGAGCTCAGGCAGAATGCAATCTTAAAAGAAGCAGTCAAGTCCTCCTCTTCCACTTCCTATTCTCAGTGTCTCTATCGTTGCATATTTCACGTGATTTTGTAGGCTGTGTGTGATGAGGTGGTTTTATTTCCATTGGCCAAGTACTGACCACAAGCACTACTGAAAAAACAAACAGCATTTTGCAAATAAAACTGGACTTCTTAACCTCCCAGGGGTGGTGATTTTACTTTCCCCATTATTGTGAAATACATGGGGTTTAGCTTGTGACTCAAGGCAATGCAAATTTTTTTTCCTTCATACTAGGAATTATTTTGTGGGTATGAATATAAGTTTACTTTCCAAAGAAAAGGATGTATTGAAGTAGTTTTAATATCTTTCTCCTTTCAATTCCATTTTACTTTGTGACACAATGCATGAGTATACAGAACATGAAAGTGGAAGTGATGGAGGACAATTCTTGATATCAATGTTACCGATCTCTACAACCATTCATAGCAATACAGATAGATAACTTCAAAAAGGCATTCAATTATTATTCTTGCTACATAACTCCACTGTAACATGAAAAACATTTATCATGCTCCACACAAATTTTTTAATACATTCTATCCTCTCCCTCATGGAATGCTTTGGAGCTTTTTATAATTATCCTCAACAGCCATGTCCACAGATGTATTTTTCTCAGAAATACACTGAGTTGCTTGTTCCAAGATCAGTAACACAAGCCCTACATTAAGAAAAAAAAAAAGTTGGATGAACTTATTTTACAAAGCTAGCAAAGGCTCAAACTTTTGCCTTAAAGTTGCAAAAGATGTTTGCTCTAAGCAATCTTCACTGTCTGAAGAGAGGCAAAGTGTGTTTGCATGCACAAACTATAAAAATAATTCTGTGCCATAATTATGTTGATCTACATGGGTGCTCCATGAAGTAATTAACATCAGGGCAAGCTTAAAACCAAAATTATTTAAAAATTAGCATGGTAGCTCTAATATAAAGAGACTGGATTTTTTTTCAGCGTTTTTCAGTATCAGACAAAAACATTGATTTTTAAATCTTGTCCTGATGGGAAGTCCTCTTCCTGGAGATTCATATAAAAACTGAGTGGAACAAGGCCTAAAATGCCTTACATTTTATTTGTTTGGTTCTTTAATCAGGAGCCAAATAGCCAAAAGGAAATATAATCTTGCAGTTTGGAATATGGCATTTCTTTAATGTTTGTGTCCTCCCATCTCTCTCCTTCCCACAAAATAAAACTGAGAGGTACCAAATGTAATAAACACTTTCTCAATGTATGATCATATGAAAACAGCTGCCAAAATGACAGTATTAGAAATTAAGCAAGACAGAAAGCAGGGCAAGACATTTGCAAAAATGCTTAGAATTCCTGTGGTTTTAATGATCAATTCCACTTATTGCAAAGATTTTAAACCAGTCTGTAATTAGTACCCAGTAAATGGCTTCCCCATAGAGAAGCTATTCCACATCTGCTTGTGGTGCCTACTCACTCCTTTCCTGCGTGCAACCAACAAACAGGAATATAGCTACTAGCATGGTTTCTTCTACTATCTCTTAATTACTAAATTTGATTAAACAGTTATGAGTGAATTATCAAAATAAACTTTCAAAATTAACATAGACTGCATATAGAGCTCAACATTTTTATGCAAAACTTGTTTGAGCAGGTACATTACACCCCCTCAACTAAATTGCAATCAGAAGTCCTCATTGCTAAGCAAGCAGACTATTTTCATGTGGACTTTATAAGCCGGTTTAACAATGACTGGAGATTTAAACTTTATTCAGTACACTAGCATATATCTTGCAGAATGCTACAACAAAAAACTGATTAATTTCAAAATACTTGGAGACCATTGGAAAATTCTTATTAGTTATTAAATTATTAGTATCATACTACAAATATTTCTGAAGGCAATTAAATAAATGCAAGTATGTCTTTCAACGGACAGA
The DNA here is from genome assembly GCA_013399455.1 of Anthoscopus minutus. Taxonomy (NCBI): domain Eukaryota; kingdom Metazoa; phylum Chordata; class Aves; order Passeriformes; family Paridae; genus Anthoscopus; species Anthoscopus minutus. Next base: position 20,127 of record VWYI01013661.1, read on the forward strand.
AATTTGCAATTCAAGTCATTCTATGGGAGGAAATCTATACAGATTTTCCATTGTAAGTACAATTATTTTGCCTTAAAAAAAGAAAATATAGGAAGAGATGTGAAAGGGGAGGCTAAATGGGAAGAACTCCAATCTACACATACTTCTCCAGGCTCCAAACCAAACGAGTGGTAATGTAACCCCATCCATGAAAAAGAAGCAAGTCATGCTTTTGTTTGTACTTTAGTGAACAAGTTTGAAGGCTTGGATTTTGATTACTTTAAGAACTACCTACAGTTACTATGGAAGTTACTCATTTTATGTCTCCAGCCAGAAGATCAGACCTCAAACTCAATTAAGCTCAGCTGTATAAAAAGCTGCGTTAAGCAACACTGACTATGCTTCTGCAGTACAGAAATAATCTTCTGGTTTACCAAAAATATTTTACAACATTTTAAGATGGAACTAAATATGGACAAGAGCATAAGAAGTTGATTAAGACATATCATTATGAATTCCATTTTTAAAGGCTGGAACAATTCGCATCCTGTATTCTTTTATTCTAAGTTTCACAGAATCTTGGAATGGATAAGGCTGTAAGAACTTAGAGTGGGTCATCTGGTCAAATCTCCCTGCTCAAGCAGGGTCATCCCAAAGCACATGGCACAGGACTGTGTCCAGTTCTTGAGTACCTCCAATGATGGGTACTTCATAACTTCATGCAATCTGTTGCAGTGTGAGGTACCTGCACAGTGAAGAAGTTCTTCCTCATGTTCAGGTGGAAGTTCCTGTGCATCACGGTTTTTTAAAAATGTATTCTCCTTCTACCACACAGTTAGCACTTAAAACTCTTACCAAAACCATTTTTAGTTATCTGAGGAAATAAGGCTTAAGCAAACATTTAGTTTCCACCAATCGTTCCTCCCAACAGCAAGCTTTAAAGAGCTGGAGACTTCAGAGTTACAAAGCTCCTAAAAGTTTCAGGAAAATGGAGAGCTGAGCAGAACAAGTTCAAAAGAATAAGTCCATTGTCCCACTAGAAATACTGTGCTGCAAGTTTGACAATTCCCAGCTCCTTACAGCCTGCTGGCTGACCTGTGCTCAAGTGGCTCCTTCGTGCTCTCACTGCCTATGAAGGGCATTTGCCACTCAAGTTTTTTTCCCCACAGAACACTCTGGGGAACAGAACACGTTGTTTTCCCCACACAACAAGAACGAGTTAATGTGTGTGTTGAGATTCAGTACAGTTTGGGATACAGGACACATGCTTAAGAAACCAGACATTATTTGTTCTCCTGCATGTTTTTTCTCTCTATTTTATTTAAATAGGATTGCTTTATTTCATATCAAAGGCAAACTGCTTTCCCAATGTTGCCAGAATTTCAGAAGTGGTTTTTTGTTTTCCTTTTAGCCTTGAATGCACTAGCCATGTTCCAATGCAAGCTAGAGGGAGGGAGAGAAAAAACACAAACATTCCCTGTACTTGGTCCCCTAGATGAATAGGTTAAGAGGCCACCCCATCCAGGCACACAAGCATTTTTAACAAAATTAGTGCATTCTCATGGCATTGCAAGATAAACACAGAAGCACCTTAATGGATTAAAGAGATGTTTCATTAATGATGGTCCAGCTGTATCCACCAATACATCCATAGAAGTTGAACTCTACAGTTAGAAAAAGCTGGTCTAGAATGTACCACTATCAACTTTTAATCTTTTGCAGACAGAAAGGTAGCTGAAAAATAAATGAATACTGAATAATCATGACAAAACAATTATTCTTATTATCTGTATTTTCATTCTAAGTAGTTAAAAAAAAACCAACAAAAAACGAACAGAACTCCAAACACTGATTTTTATACAAATTTTATGCTCAACTTCAAAGTGCTTTTCAGATATTTTTGCAGGTTTGGTTAGAGACAACAAAACACATTTTCAGATTCTGCACAGCTTTTAATATTTGGTAAAATTCCAGTGTATCCAGAATTTATGACAAGGAAGCAGCCTGTGCCTAAGTTTTGCTAGCTGAAATGGGGAAGGTAGCTTAATTAAATCTAAAGATGTAAATATAAAAGTAGCATGGGATGTGAAATTTATAGTGTGATACCTCTTCCTTATGAGCTGCTCCTGCATACACACTTGTATTGCAGCAAATCTCAAGTAACCTACTTTATGTGAAGTAACTTGTGCTCCCTGCATCTGTCATGGAATATTAGTTACTACGCGAAATTAATATATATTATCTAATTAATATGTACTAACAACACTAACACACAGATTAAGGTACCCTGTCATAAGTTGCTTACATGTCCAACACTTCACTGTATTGACTTATTTTCTACCCTAGTGTTGAAGATTCAATGGACAGGAAAATGGACAGTTTTAAGCCTCATCATATAAATGTTAAAGTGAAGAAGCTCAAGCTAGCTAGCTCAAGCTAGTTTCTCTGTTGTCAGGATCCCAATCCTCTCGCCCTGCCCCAGCCACAAAGTCAAGACTCCTCCCTTTGCTGAGGCTGCCTGTGCAGCTGAGTCGGGCTATTTCAATGTTCAACTCACCACTGAAAAACTCCTGTGCGCCTCTCCACTGCCATAAACAAATGAATGGTCCCCAGAAGCTACACACAAGTGTAGGACAAAAGCAAAAGGGATGTGGCTGTGTAGGTGGGGGTGGGAGAAAAGGGAAGAACAGGGCAGGATCGCGACAACCAGTAGCAAGCTCTGCATAGGCTGCTATGAGAACAGAAGAATAATACGAATAATTACATCAAATTCCCCTAAGCCTCACATGACTTCTTACATTTAGAGAAATCTATAGGAACTGTAAGGACTATTAATATAGAATCACAGAATGGCTTGGATTGAAAGTGTAATATATACATGTGTAATTCATGCAAATAAACTAAAGCTGGGGTGTTTCATGGTGCTGGGAATAATAACATAAGACTTGTATTCAAAAACTATAACCCATGGGAATCTGGAAAATAGCTTATACCGATCAAAAGACTTTCAGGAATTCCAACACCGAAACCAAGACCATGATAAAATTAAGGAGCTGTCAGACATCCAAATTTCAATACCAACTTATAGTAAATCATATCAAATATTTCTCTTCCTATCAAAATCCCTTCAGCCGGACCAGGAAACAGAGACAACAACTGGGACTATGTTTTCCAAGTCAAAAGAAGTGAGATAACTTCAACACAGCCTCAGGGCAAAAAAACTGTATAAAAAGACACTTTAGAAAAACAGTGTTTGTGAACAGAGGAGAGCGTGGAAGGCGAGAGAGACGGAGACGTACGTTGTTCACCGTGTCGATCCTGGGCTTGGTACTATTTCTTTTGGTATTGGCTTTTCGTGCGTTATTATAAATTTTTTCATAATTCCAATTTGGCTATCATATTTATAACAAAAGGAACCTCAAAGATCATGAAGTTCCAATCCCCCTGCAGGAACAGGCAGGGGCACGTTCCACTAGACCAGGTCACTCAGGGCCGCATCTGGCCTTGAACACCTCCAGGGATGGGACATCCATCACTTCCCTGGGCAACCTGTTCCACTGCTTCACCACAATTTCTATTCAAATATAAAGTAGGTTTTCACGTTTATCCATTACAGGTTAAAACTATATACTTTGTAAAATGTTTCAATGTGTAATTTTATTATTTTTTCACTTGCTCAACCATGTTTCATAACCCTCGCATGGATCAAATCTTCAGTCTCTCACCTTATGATGCACTAATACAAGTTGGTGTTCTAAATCTGTTTTAGATCAGTAACCTCTAATGTGAATAAATATTGAATAGAAAGAATTCCTATGGAAATAACGATATAAATAAAACAATACAGGGACATTACTGAATAAATTTTTTTGAAGGTCAGTGGTATTGTCCCTCAAAAACCACAATAAATAAAAATAGCAAGGTGTTGGGGGTTAGGTGTCTTTCCTTTTGTTTCTTCTCACGTTTAGAATTTCCCCCATTAGTTGTGGGGAAACCTGACTGGTGGTACTCATTGGGTGCTTGAGAAGACAAAGAGTTTGGCTGGGCCTGGGGGAAGGGGGGGCAAGGACAAAGAGACAACGGGGGCAGCTGCTGGCTGGCTTTGGTTTCAGAGCAGAACACACTCAGAGCTGTTGTGGCTTGGGGAAAGGAATTCGTGATAACTCAAATGGAGCTGCTTCTTCTTATATTGGCACCCCACACCCCCTGTCCCACCGGGACATGCGACAGTGCTAGCCACCGCCGTGGAGCTTTTGATACATCCCATCCATCAGCCCATTCCAGCTGGAAGTTCCTCAGAGCCCGGCTGGGACACAGGGATTGACTGTCCACAGGGGGTTTGTGAAGCACAGCCTCTCCTCCATTCTTTCTCGTCTCGGCCGAGAAGGCTGCCACGGGGTCCCTGTTCTCTGTTTGATTGTTAGTGCTGTGGTTATTGTTTGTTTGCATCCTTATGCATACCAGTAAAGAACTGTTATTCCAATCCCCATATCTTTGCCTGAGAGCCCCTTAATTTCAAAATTATAATAATTATTTTTCATTCCAAGGAAGGTTCCTGCCTTCCCTAGCAGACACCTATCTTTCAAACCAAGACACAAAGCATAATGCTTTTCTTGGTTTTGGAATGAAATTGCACCAAGGGAAAGACTCACCAAATCCAAGAACTCAAGGATCTCAATTTCTTAAAACTAATTTTGTCCCACAGTGCTGTTACAATTAATTTCATTAACTATACTAAAAAAATAGTAGCATGCTTGATAATATTCATACTTTTAAATGAAATTAAAGGGTTCCATTTGCCTCAACTGAACAACAAATGACTCATGACTTCCCGGTTCACTCTCTCGTCTTGATGGTTCATCCTTTATTTTTACTGCGACATTTCAAAAGATTTTACTATATGCTATAGTCTGTCCAGACAACATCAAAAGGAATTAATCTTGTTAGACATTCAAGTAAATACCCTGCCATATTAAGTAAATCAACTGAAAATAGTTTTTGTGCAAGGTACCTAAATGAGGTAAGTAAAATTGAGACCAAAAGCAACATCAGAAACTGTGGCAGAAGACACTTTCTCACTTCTTAACAAACTAGAACTCAAGCTCTGATAAATAAAATAAACCTTTAAAACACTTCAACTATGTGCGTGTAATGAACGGTGATTGTTGCATAGCTTAGTTCCTAGTTCTGTTACAAACAGTGACCTCCTCAGAGCCAGTAACCAAGCAGCATTTTGAAACAAGCCACCTGCAGTGACAATTCCCCAAGAGTTAAATACAAACCAGACTGGAGTATCAGCCTGCCTTAAGGGGGAAGGTGACTGTTGCTATTTGAAGCTTCAACAATGCAACACCTGACACATTTAACTTTGACAGCTGAAGTTGCCAATGAAGTGTGTTAAAGCAAATGCAATGAGGTCACAAAAATGGAGAAAAGCAAGATGTGTTTGTTTAGGGGATGGTAGAAAAAATACACATCCACTATGCAAGACAATTGCATGTTATTTAGGTGTTTCAAATACTAGAGAAAGTAGTATTTATTTCAGTAAAATAGAAAAAGACAATATTGGTTAATGACAAGATATGAACTTCCTACGGCAAGTTAAAGAATATAATGCAACAGAATTATACTGGGCTTTGTACTGTTCTGTAACAACAGATTCTACCATGCACAGACATCACTGCAGCACCTGAAGATGCCCTGACAGCACTAAGACAGAAGGAAGACAAAACTTATCCATGCTCAAGGAAGCCCAAAATAAAATTTGGAATAAGAAAAATAGCCAACAAAACAATATATAATATATATTGGATATAAATATATAATATTGGATATAAATATATAATATATATATGGATATAAAAGTTCAGCACAAAGTGGCATACTATGATTATGGACACAATGATACAGTTTCTGCAATGGCTACCTTATTTAAAATATTGTTATTGCCAAACTTAAAAAATAATTAAAAAAAATGTTTGTGACACATCTGAGCCTTCAAGTAATTGACTCAATCTATGTCCAAGCTTAAGGTCAACCTGATATTTTTTTGTGTAAATGTATTTTTCCATTGCTCATTCTTGGTGTTGTTTGGTTTTTTTTTTTGTTTGATGGTTTTGTAGTTTTGTTTTGGTTACAATTTTCCTTTTAAATACTTACTCTTTTTCATAATACTCCTATTGACTATATCCAACTATTCCTTTTTACTGACTCCCGCTCTGTCCTAGCAACATTACCTTTCTTACTGTTCTCCATCTAGGACAAAAACTGAAGAGAACAAAGCCACACAGTACTATTTACAAAGTAAGAAGAAAACAAACAAACAAACAAAAAAAGCATGTTCATCAGAAGCCTCACTACAGCTCCCCATAAAACAACTGGAGAAAATTCTCTCCATCAGGAATCTGTTTTCAGGTGAAAACCACCCATATGCTTCCAGTCTTCATTTCAGAACTTGAGGAATTCATGCCTCTTTCCGATATGCTATATAATATGTATCTGTAGGACTGACAGAGGGCATGCAATTGCACCTCTTTGAAGAGCACTCACCAAAAAAGAGCTAGGCATAGGATTCCCTGTAATATATTAGGATTGGAGCATGTCTAAAAAGAGATCACAAGGTGAATTTAAAAGCTGATTAATTAAAATTTGATTAACTGAAAATATGCTAAAAAATTTGTGATGAAAATGCTAACAGTTGAAACTAAAACCATTTATTTAAACAGGCAGGCAGGAATTATGGCATACTTAGAACTAATTAATTTCACTAAGGCTGTAAAACATTCAAGTCTACAATGACTTCATCAAAATAAAGGCTCTACCCAAATATCACCAATCTGGCCCAACAAAACAATCAGTATGATGTTTAAATGACTATGAGACCATGATGACTGAGCAACATTTAGAAGAAAAACAGTTTTTGAAAAAGACCTTCTATTATGTTTATGAGCAAGAACTGTAATAGTAAAACAAACACAAAATGACCACTGAGGGCAATATTATCTGCAACATGAAAAAAAAATACAGGTTCCATAAGCCTTATGCCAGCAAGTTGCCATCGTTCTTCAAAACTCTTTGCTAATACAAAAGCTAAACAACAAGTTCTGGGTTCTCAGTGGCTCCTCAAAGACTTCCTGATTATTTTTGTTTAAAATTTAAAAAAATTTGTAATAGTCAGTGTCACAGTCAAAGCTAAAATTCAAGCTGTGATTATGACTGGTGAATCACTTCAAAAAGTTGCTCCTACAAGAAGGCTTTCACCCTCATTGTACCTGACTATCCCCTCTGGAAACCACGTACAATAAAAAGTAAACATGACCATTTAAAGAAAGAGGAGATGAATGACCAGAGGAATAATCATCAATAATTTCACAAAACTGGAACAGTTTTTTGCAATAAAAAAAACTGCAGAAAACCAAGATTTTAATTATTTAATTAAGCTGATATACTGCTGAACATGAATAAAAAATTATGTAATTTTTACTGAATTGCCTTTTCAAGACTCAGTTGAAGAAATGAAGACCAAGTGAAAGGAGCAATCCTTAACAGAAACTACACTTGACTTAAATGTTTGAAGCAGAAAACAGATGGGAGGCTAGCAATGCTTCAGCAGAAAGCAAGAAATATTGTTTGCACCTTTTTCAACTCTCTCTTGGCATCAGGTTGTATCTATTCTTGGAGAAAAGAATAACTGGGTATAAGTCAGAACAAAGGTCCACATATGGGGCCATTTTTAGGAAAATTCAAAAAGGAAAAAAAAAAAGTAAAACTGCAATATTACCCATTATTTTCTGTTTAGTAAATTAAATAATGAAGTAGAATAATTCTTGTTATCAAGATTCCTATGATGATACACTTCCACAGGACTAAATAATCAGCTAGGTTACAGGGTAGAGAGGAGAAGGTAGGATTAATGTTAGCAGGAAAAAAGTCTGTTCATAAAAAAACTAAAAAGGTATAACACTCTAACTTCCTGCAACTTTTTCCTAATTCTGAAATGTAATCCAATTCGAGAAGATGAGTAAGACTAAATTGAAAAGGCTTTGGTTTTAAACACAGAATAGAATGCATATTTAGATGGCCAAGTATTTGCAAATGAATAGAAAGATCATCAACAAAAATATTTGGGCATGTAATTTTGAGGAAAAAGTTGCAAGTACATCTGATTTAATGCACTGAGTTTATTACTACTTTCAGACCATAATGACTTGCTAATGGATTAATTACAAGTTTTTCATATACCACAGCTGAAGACTAACAAAATACCCCATGCACAAAGAAACATCTTGGAAATGCCAGGGAGTGGCACCACTTCTCTTATTATGTCTCTGAAAAGCTCAGCAATTGGAGCTCTTCCTAAAAAGAAACAAAATGAGCAGAACCAGAATTTTATTTGGAATTAAGTAAAAAATGAGATCTGGAAAATGCATCACGTAGACTTCAGAAGACTCAGCTATTTGAAAAGGACAATACTCTCTTAAGTTTCACTGACTAGATCAGAATATAAAACATTTTAGTTCAAAAGAATGGAAACAAGCAAACAGAGGACCCTATTACAAGAACACCAAACCTTGCAATAAAAGCAGCAGAACCATCCAAAAAAGACAGACATTTAAGAGGGCTGCAGTTGTTGGATCTGAATAAGCCCACAAGACCCAAAGCACTGAAAAGCACCTAGCTAAGGAGAAGTCTATTTTTTCACAGTTTCTCAGAGCAGAAAAAGAGAAGGTGAAGCATAGCTGACTGATTTCCTGGGCTTACATGCGAAAAATATATCATCTTCTCCTCAGGAAATGAAAAGAAAAACTATGTTTCAATCTCTGCTTTGAATTAAAAACCCCACTATTTCTCTAAACCCCTACCCGCTAGCACCTTCCTACAATTCACAAAACCCATACACTTCAAAACTAGTAAACAGGAGAGAAAAAACTATGAAAATACTAGAAAATTTACATCCCTGAATTCCATAAAGGAGAAGATACCAACATTAGCCTGGAATAAAAATCCTGCTTATTCTAGTACAAAGGCTACAATGCTTAACAGAACTACTTGTCCTCCCTCTTTCCACATTTACTTTCCATAGAAACTTTTTTTTGTCCAGTGACGGGTTTTGAATGTTTAGTCTGTGGCCTCAGACATTTTACATATCAAGGACCTCAAATAAAGACTAAGAGAACAATCCCAGTATCTTAATTTTTTGTTTTCTTGGATAAATACTGAACGCACCTCCTGCCTGACTGCAGTAGACTGTGCAGGGGACAGCCATATAGGACAGTAAAGTAGATGAACTGTTATCTTTGCTACTGGAAAAATGAGTCTTCCTCTCTTCCCAGCTTGACACTGCTGTCCCAGTTCTATGCACTTGCTCTGGCACTCATCTGGCCACACAATAATTCAAATTGCTAATCCAAGGGAGGAAGGGAAAAATAAAAAAGAGCAAAACAAAGAGTGTTCTGGGTTAGTGAAGTGAATTAACTTCTCATGTACTTCGTAAAATACTAGTCACTGCAACAAAGCAGTGCAGCCATGCTGTACCAAAACCAAAGAGGGAGTAACACACAGCCATTAGGACAGGAAAATGACTAGTCAGCCTCTTTAATACCCACCCCATTCCCTAACTTCTCACCAACAATCTAAGAGCCGGCAGGACACACTTCAATCTCAGTGATGCAGCACTGATTAAATTCCCAAACACAGGTCTCCCCACTTGAAATCTAAATACGTCAACAATCTACTAAAATATAATTGTGGCTTTTATTTGAAACCTCTAGGACAAGCTGGTTTTGACGTATGATAAAAATTTATACATACTAATTTAAAATAAAAGGGGTTTTGGAAGGTCAAACTAAATTTTAACTAAAAATTGCACAAATGCACCTGTAGACTAAAAACAGCCTCCCAGCTTTTTTGGTGATAGAGTCAGAGAAACTAAACTACAAGACAGAACTAGGCATTTGCAATTTATTTTATTATTTTTAAATATTTTTTTAATGAATGTATAACTGTACAACAGACATACATGAAGTTGTTTAAACAACTCTCTTCCCACCCTTATTTGCATACATTACATTACAGTTTAAGTAACCTAATCACATGCTGCTTATCCCCATGACACCTGCCCAATTCATTGCCCTAGCTGGACTGCGATCCAGAGAAACATTAGCACTGACCACTGAAGGAAGCTGCTCTCAGTAGACCAGTCCCTCGAGAACGCGTGGATACATGCAAGGATCAATACCAGAAGGGAAGACATGCAGGCGTTTGCTGAGAGCATTACAAACGTAGCAGACAATGGAAGACCCCCCACAGGCTCAATTAGTGCAGTGAAAATGTGCACCTTACAGGAGATACACACATCTAACTCCAGCTCCCAGCTAGCAGACTTAAAAGCTCCATCTCTCAGTCACAAACAACTTCCTTTTCTCAAATTGCAGTCTCTTGATCACAACAAAATCAATTTTTACTACATTATGCATATTCTTTAAAGAGGGGGAAGTGCCATTGTGTCCTTTTACAATCTCATACGTGCTAGAAGCAGGGAGAATTTACCTGTAGAAAACCTCATATCTGCATGTATTCCATATCTGATGCCTCAGCTCAGAATTTACTAAAGGAAAACCAGAATTCACAGCTTTGCTTTGCGTTCTAGCTAATGTAAAAACAATCTGTTGTATTTCAGTTCCATTTTGCCTGTAAAGCTAAGAAAAGCAGAGCTAACATGGAAACTGTCCTGTTAGGAGAATTAAGGAGATACTATAGTATCAATACACATTAAAAACCTTCTCCCTGCAATGCCAAGAACTGAAAATGGTACTGCAAAACCCATTTGTGCAACTACTCATGCCTTGAGTTTCATTCCAGGCATTAGAGGAAGTTTCCAAGCTCTTACAACTGAACAGTTTTTTCCAGTTCATTTTCATATCCTGGGTCTTTTCTGGCTTGTATGTTATCACTAGAATTTTTAAGAAATTTTGCCTATCAAATCCTTTACAGCAGATGGAACTCATTGTTAGGAAGAACTCTTTTTTTTTTTTGAGAGTCAGATTAGATACAGGAAATAGCTGTATGTCAAAACCACTCCCCAAACAATGCACTGTCATGCCAAAGTTTGGTAACAATTTATAAGTCAGAAGGTTTCTTTTCAAAAGAATTAAAGAAAGCATTTTAATCTAATCCATTACAAATAACTTCTAGATTCTTGAAATTTTGACAAAATTCTTTGTATCCCCAGCTGCACTACTCTCTTCATTCAGCCAGCCTTCCTAATCTCCATCAGACAAAGGAAAAAAAAAGCCAGCAAGAACAGAATATTTGCATGGTGAAAAAGTGTTTTAAAAAGTGATAATCAGAGTGAAGGGAGATTCTTTGCAGTGTTCATGTTTAGCTTTTTCCCTGTTAAATAAAATTTAAAGTTAAGGAGCTTCCATATCAGCAGAGTTTAGCAAGACAAGACTTCTCAGCATCTGGACATAAAGTAATTTTCAGAGGAAATTAATCATAGGAAATCACACCATATGTAATCATGTCTCACTTCAGTTTACAAAACCAGTCCCATCCAACAAGTCATTTTACAGACGCAAGCCCAAGGCCAAGAACGCTGTCACAATGCCTTGAATGGCATTCCAAGGGAGAAAAGATGATCACCGCAGTGCTAGAACAGGCTTTATTCTTTCAAAGTACTTAAATATTTTATGAGTACCTTTGCTTTCACAGGGAAGAAAATAATTTCCTCCAAGCGCAGATCACTGGCTGCTATCTAATCTCTTGTCACAAGAATGCAATCCTTATGTATCCGCAACCCATCAGCATACCATCTCCATCTCATTTTTTCCCATCAAGCCGCGAGCGTTGACGGGCTAATTATCGGCTCATGTTAAGAAAGCGCTGAGAACACACGGCCGCAGGCGCTGGCAGGCAGCGCTCGCCGTGCCCGCCCGGCTCCCGGCTCGCACGGCCCCGCTGCCCGGAGCCCGAGGGGCGCAGGGGGGGCCGGGGAGCGCCCCCGCCCTGCCCCCCCCCCCCCCCCCCGCCCCCGCTCCACCCCCGTTCTCCTCC
>VWYI01013661.1:32209-51559 GCA_013399455.1 Anthoscopus minutus
CGCCATCGGGTTTTTGTTAGCGCAGTAACCCGTTCGTCCCCACGGCGGGTGCACAAAGTGGGCGCGGGCTGCTCCTCGTCAGCGGGGACAAAAGCCCTGATTTCATGTTTTTCCCGGGAAATGCCTCGAAAAAGGAAAAGCTCACGCCTTCGTGAAGGATGTTTTCGGAAGCAGGGGACCTGACTCGTCGGGTGGAAATACGCAATATAAGAAACGGCGAAACCCGCAGATTTTCTCCATCTCCCTTTCACAGAAGATATTAAGGAGACGGGGGAAACGCCACATCCGAGACGAAGGGCGTCATTGATTTTGAAATCCGGAGAAACACGCCACATCCAGCCCCTAGGCAGTCAGTGAAGGAGAGTCACCCCCCCGCCCCCGCCGAGAAAAATTAAACCTCTGGAAACGTCTCCACTGGAATCGCGGAAATCCGCCCGCTGGAGGGGAGGCTGCGCAGCCCCGGGGTTGGGTGGATGGGTGGGTGAGCCGGGGGCGCCCCGCGGACGGAAAGGGGCAGGGAGACGCGGGCAGCGGGATCCAGCAGCACCAGTGCTAGATGTGGGATGCCGTCCGCATCCCGCCTGAGGCGATGCCTCCTGGCACCGGCGATCCCCCCGCGCTGACGAGGAAAGAGGGAGGCAGGGGCGCGGAGTAAGCTACGGGCCCGGCGGGGACGGGGGAGGGGGAGCGGGCTGTGCCCAGACCGTGCTGCCTCCCCCTCCGCCGGCCGCAGCCCGCCCAGGTCCCAGCGGGCGGGCACCTCCTGACACAATAGGCACCAGGCGGACCCATGGCGCAACCGCGGCCCCTCTCCCCGCCACGGCTCCCGCCCGACCCGCAGCCCAGGGCGACGGCGGCAGCATCATCCTCACTCACCCCTCCAAGGAGGCTCGCCGCGCCGGGGAGGGTCAGTCGCTAGCGGGTGCTCAGCGAGCTGGCATCCCACGGGATGCGGGAGCGAGGGCGGAGCGCGCGGTGTCCCTTTGGCAACGGCCCCGGCGTTATTCCCTGCACATAGCGGCGGGTAACGGCACCGCGGCACCGCGCCGCACTGCGCACGCGCCAGAGCCAAGGGGTGCCGGGGCCGCGCTGCGCCTGCGCCGCCCGTAGACAATAGCGCTCCCCGGGCTGCGGGCGCTCCCCGGGCTGCGGGCGCTCCCCGCGTGAGCGATGGCGGGAGGTAAACGCTGCTTCCCGCCCCGCTCCGCCCCGGCCGTGACGGGACCGGCGCTGAGCCCGCTGCAGGCCCGAGGGCGTAGGCGGACGGGCTGTGCTCTGCGCAGGCGCGACTGTGGCCGCGATCCACAACAAAGAGGAGACGAGTTGCGCCGACCACCCTCCCCTAGTTGCCGGGAGTGGGCGGGGGCTCTGCCTCCGGCAGCGCGGTACATGGCGGGATTTGTAGTGCTGGGGGTGGCATTCCCGCCCCCGGGAAGTGCGACGGACTCCTGGCGTTGCTAGTTTCAGCTGCAGCGGCTGGCGGCAACGGTCGGCCATCAGGAGCCGGAGGGTCCCCGCAGGTTGCTCCTCTTAAGAGCCCAACGCGGAAAAGCAGAACGGGTAGAACTACTGTCCCCCAGCCTCGCCGCAGGGAGTCCCTGGTGTCGGGGGACAGCGCTGGCTGCTCGCCGGGAGCCAGCATCGTCCTGATGCGGGCGCCCCGCGGGGAGCGCGCCCTGGAGGAATCCCTGGAGCGGTACCAGAGGCGCCTCCGAGGTGAGCGGCAGCGGCGCGGGGCGAGGGCGGGCCGCCCCAGCCGCCGCCCGGGTCTGCGGACGGGCTCCGCCGCGCCCGGCTGCTCCTCCCCCGCGGAGCGCTCTGGCCGGGCTGGGACGAGCGCGCAGCGGGGGAAGTTGCGTCTTGTTCTCCCCACACCCGATCGCAGGCGCTGTTCTTGCTGTGATACGCGCTTGTCTCACCGTGACTGGGATCCGGCAGGACCGCTGCCGTTTCAGGTGCGGTTGTGGTTCGCGTGATGGTTCTGGCCATCCTTGAAGTATAGGATTCTAGTCGGAGTAAAGGTGAGGGTGCAAATGGATTCTAATGAGAGTGGTTGTTTCCCATTCCATCGAGTGTTTTCATGCCTGCCTCTGTCCAACAAGCCTGACAGAGAGCACCTGAATCTATCAGCCGTGACATTTGGGCTTTACCAGCCTTCAGTCTGTCACTGACTGGGCAAAGTAAATGTCCAAACTCTGAAGAAAGCCAGTGGATAGTTTGTGGGTATGCGAACCTATTGGTGTGAAAAGTTGTGTACTGAGCACAGCATAGCCTGTTGGGATGTTTCCTATGCCATAGAAAGCAACATTGCCAGAAAGAAGTAGAAATTAAGATAAAACAATGGAAACATTTTCAAATAGCTACGTGATACTTGATTCTCAGCAAGTATTTTTTTATTTCCTTCTCAAAAGAGCATCAGGTCTTTACATTAGTGATAGATTTCTTTTGTTCCAGAAGATAGAACTTTGAGGAATAACTTCTGTTTGTTTTTCCTGTAGAGGAAATGGACATGGTAAAGCTACTTGACACTTGCCGTTAGCAGTTGTTGCAGAACAGTTAGGGTGACAAATATCAGGGCTATTTGACTGTGTGTAAGACTGTTAGAGCTGACCCTATCTAATGGATACATTGCATGCATGTATTCTTTTCATACAACTTACTTTCTTTTTACCTTTTTCTGGCTAGATCTCCTTACCCTAGATCCACTGTATCTATTAAATAATTTCATAACCTGAATTTCTGGTGAGTATTTCCCCTTTGTATTCTTGGAAGCAAGAGTTTTCATACAATGCCAAAGTAGTTTTGATTTCATCAACATCCAGGAGTGCCTATCAGTTGAAATCAATATGATGATGCACAAACAGCCCCAATACAGGGCAGTATAATCTAAGTTCCATTTCTCAAACAACCTCGTTATTTCTCTGTGATGTACAATTTTTAACTCTGTTGAGCTGGACAGCATTTTCCACATCATTAATACTGGCATTAAAAATTCACTGTAGGACAAACAGGTCATCATTACTCTCAAAGTTGTCAAATCTAATGCTTTACCTATTTCTCTTACATAGCTATACAGCTTGAGATTTTTCTCCCCATTGGGATGATTCCTGTCATGCAGGTTCAGCAATTTTGGATGGCATGCTTTGGACATTATTTGATATTTTTGAAATAAAGCATTCTTAACCTGCCTGTAATGCTTGACATAATCTGCATGCAGGCTGAGCTCATGGCAACAGGTTTACACCACCCATGCTGGACACCAGAAGAATCACTACAGCCTTACTCAGTTTGATGGGAGGGTGGATAAGTTCTCAAAGAGGAACTGATAATTTCAGTGCAGTGTCTTTTTTTGCGAAGGCAAATCCCTCAGAAGACAGGGTGCCTGAGTGTTCAGTAAACTGAGTGGTGGCCAGAGGGCAGAAAGCTGGACCAAAAGAACATGATTAAGACCTAACTGGTCTTATAGACCACCAGAGGGGCTTTGATAAAATAAAAAAGATTCTATAATGTAGCTTTTATAATGACTTTGTATAGTGAAAGTCTTTAATACTATGTGTAGTCCTAAGTTAAGAGGGTGGTATTTTTGCAGTTAGAGTTATTAGGTTACTGTGTTAGCTTTGATATAATTGAGACCGTTTCAAATGAACCTTAAAAACTTTAGGAGATAATATTTCTAATAAAAAGTTATTCTCAAAGGAGTAGAGGTATTTTGTAAAGAACAATAAGTGATGTGCTGCTGTATTCATATTAATAACTGAAAATTGACAGGCATAATGTAAATGTCCAATGACCCTTCTACTACACCACTGGCAAGAGCAGAGCACGATGCCTTCCTGTGACTTTCCCCTTTTCTCCTAACAGCAGCAAATTCCGAGGACTGATTAGAGTCCAATTCTTTGTTTCTAGCATATTTCAGTCTTCTTGAACAGAGAACTGTTAGCTTATTTTTTTATGTTAAATTTTCTGCCTCTTGAGTAAAAAGCACTGGCTCACTGTTGGGCCTGAGGCAGTATAAGAGCAGGGGCAAAGGAAGGGCGAACCGTCCTTTTTAGATACTGAGCCTTATACACTTGTCTACTGCACATCTGTCTTAGGATATTGTGGAAGTTACATTCTATATTCCACTGCATTGCTGAGTGCAGTGTCCTACATTACTTTAGAGAATGGAGATGCAAACTCATAAGAGAAACAGATGAAAATAGAAGACTTCTACAAATAAAGTTTCATTTTGTGGCTGGTTTGTCTGGTTCCAAAAATAAAACACGAGAGATGGGAAGTCAAAGCCATCTTGGGAAAAATGAGTATGTGGCCCAGTTTCCATCATTGCAAGTTAGCTGTGACCCTGAAGCATCATAGAATTACATTGTAAATATTTTTTTGCTTAGGCTTTTTATTTTTATTTGGCAGTTCTTTCTAGGTATTCTTCTGAACATAAAATGTTCTTTTAAGGGTTGAGTATCTGTCAGAAGGAACTGAGCAATGAGTTTTTTCATATGTTAGGGTTTCTAGAACTTAGGCAAATGCTTTATGCTCTGCAAAAAGGGCTTGTTTAGGATGACAGTGACTAGTGCAGCTCCAGAAAGCCCTGTGCTTTTAGAGATGACAGCTTGGTAAAAGTTGTGCTGAAAACTGCCTATTTCTCATACAATGCAAAGCAACAAAAGAGAGTAAGAATCCAGATCAAAAGGATTCATTATTTTGAAACAGCTGAGCATTTCACACATCTTGGGATCTTTTGAGGCCTGACTAATGAACAGCCTGGTATTGTTCATTGCTGCATGTAAAATCCTAGCAGCACAGGTAGTGTTAGGATACTTCTAGTCTCAAAACTGTCATATAGTGTGTTACTTTCACAGTAACCTGTGTTTGGCAGCCAATAAAGAATAGCTGTATGTCAGAATGGGAAGTAAGTTCCAAGATGTGCTAAACACAAAGAACTCTATAACTAAACTCTCAGTTTTAGTATTTTTCAGCACTTACTTGACTGAGGAGGTATATGATACAATATAATATTTTTAGATTTTTATCTGTCAATAGAAACAAATGTTGATCTAATAGGGGACAGGAAAGTTTTCTTTAAGTGGACATAATCTTTCTGTTTTGACTAGTGTGAATTGTCTGTTTTGTCAGTTACTGTTTAACTAAAATTCTACAGTGGTGTGGTGTGGTTTGTTTTTTTTTTTAAGATCTAAAGAATCAGTGTGATTCCTTCTCTGATTTTCTAAGGCTGTTTGCTAATTGGGAGTCATGGGATATCAGAAATTGATGCTGTTTGTTGAATTTATAGCCAGTAACTTCATATTCTTGTAGACATTATTAGAACCGGAGTGTTAGGTTTGGGTGACAGACCTATGACAACTTTTTCATAGAGTTGCTATTTGTTTTCTTCAATTTATGTTTCTTAATGATTCTACCAGCTGTAGTTATTTTCCATGTCTTTCGGGCAATTCTGTTGTTTGGATGATTGGTTCTTTTGCTCACAGAGTATTTTCTATGGCATTTCTGAGTCCATGAATGAGGTAGCTTTGGTGCTTTCATTTAAAGGAGTACACTTTTTAAAGAATTCTATGCAGTGCCTGAAAAAAAATCTCTTGTTTAGGCAAAGCTAACCTTCTGATTTTTTTGCTGTTTTGACTTCAATGGTAAGTTGTTCTTACACTGATTTTTTTTCTTCTTTTTTTAAATGTATTGAGTTTGATCCATCAGATTTGCGTGCTAGCTTGTCATTTTTCAAAATCATCTCAGATACTTTAAACACTAAAAACCAAAGAGCTTAATAGTAAGTTTTATTTTTTGAAGATTCAATCCACATTAGTCCAATTTCAGTTACATCCTCAGCTGTTTTGGTAGGAAATAGCACTTCAGTGATGTTTTATCATAGAACAGGAATCCATGTTTGGATTTTATTTGTAGAGTCTTGTTAAGACATTGAAAAGAAAGATGCTGATTGATTTTGATATGTAAATCATAGTGCAGCATGTGAGCAGTTTTTGCAGTATGTTTTCACTGAGGCCATGTTTCTATAAAATGTACCATTGCAGGAGTAGCTTAACTGAAAAAGATTGAATGGGAGAGCACTTACAAATCAATTGCTTCTGAATTAATTAAAAAATTAATCATGTTGACTTTAAGCAGATGTTCTTTGTTGTCCTGTAGTTTGCATCTACCGTGTTTTTTAAAATTTCTTTCATATTTAAAAATAGTATTTTTACACTGTAAGAAACAACAAACATTCTTTCCATACCTTGGTGCATTGTCTTTTATCCTAATACCCAAAATTATATTCCTTACTTTGGAAATAAAAAATGCTGTAATGTACTTATTCCCTTTTAGGCATCCATTTCAACTCTTACTGAAGTAAATGCTGGACCTTTTATATCTGGTGAATGCAAAGCCACACCACTGGGACCCCCTAATTCCCAGTTTCCCAGTGGTGAGTGTTTTGGCTATGACAGCAACGTTAGTAATTTGGAAATAGGCAAGCTTTTAAGAAATTTAAGCAGATACTTGATGACGCTTTCCAGAATTTGGTGACATTATTTTAGAGTCAGGAAAGTGTAGTCAAAAAAAATATGGCATCAGTGTGCCATTGATAATGGTTTTAATATATTTCACTACTACTGCCCTGTATGTTTTCCTGTATGGGAAAAGAGGACAGAGTGTAAGAAGATCTATGTTATCTTTGTGGATTAAGTAATAGCTTTGAGTTCAGAAGCTGTAATACTAAAAAGAGAGAGGAGTTCTGGGAAAACTAATATATATGGCTTGGTTGGTTCTGGTTTGTTTTGTTTTGTTGTTTGTCCCTTGGCTGTGGTGCAGATACTGGTACTCTGGTGTTCTCTGGCAGACACCTACAGGGAATAGGGAAATGAAGGAACGTTATTGCTATCAGATGACACACCACATGACAACTTAAATGAAATTGAACACTTCTTGGCAACAAATGGTTGCAGGATAGTTTGCTAAATATCTAAGCCATTGCATCAGTGAGATACTTCTGCCATTTCTCAATTACCTTTTCGCTCTCATAGCATTTTGGAATGCTTAAGAAAGGATGAAGAGCCTAAGTATGCCAAAAGTGAAAAATTAAACCTAAACCCTTATTTTTTGAGTCATTGCCTTGTGAATGGTATTTGGGTTTGTTTTACTACATTATGACTGTTTAAAATATGCTTTTTATGTCTTCTTTTACATTAAATTAATTAAAGGATGGCATAACCAGAAATGGTGGTGTAAGCCATAAGATGACTGGGCTTTAAAAATTAGTACTGAGAGAAGATTAATAGGTCAGAAGTGGATCAGGTTATTATTAAAAATTAGCATTGCTAAAAAGAGCATGGCATGCTGGCTGAGAACATGTTCTTAAATATAATGCTTTTTGGGAGGTTATTTATATTTTATAAGCTGTTGGTAAATTATCACCAAGTAGAGAAGACTGGAAAAATGAGGAAAACCGTTACAGTGGGGAAAAAAATCAGTTTCCAAGCTTCAGTCAAGATTATGTGAACTTGAAAAAACAGAGAAAGTGAAGGCAAGTGCATACTTACCTGGCTTCTGGTTTTTAACTTGAACTGATATTTATTTTTCTATTTGGAAGAAAAGAGCTAAAAGGTTGCTGCTTTTTTTACAGCAACCTATACTTTGAGGCATGTCTTCTGAATTCTGCCTAGCAAATGCTTAACTGTGATTATTATTTGAAGGGTTTTTTTGCCAGTGACGAGGAATATTTTCAGTTATTTACGCATCATATCAATTTAGAAATTACAAGCATGTAAAAATTATGTAAGGATGTCTGTTGACAATGGAAAGGTTGCCATTTTTCTAATTGTAGCAGTTACTCCAATAGAAGATGTTTCCTTATAAGCTCGGCTCACAAGACTGAAATTGTGGTTCTGTGGGCATTTATACCTATAAGAAGTAGTAAGTGAGTTGTCTGAGGTCCAGTGGTACAAACTAGAAGTATCCTTATCTAAAACTAAGCCCATATTTTGTGATTTCCAATTCAGTTGTCATCTCTTAGTTGCAAATATTTCAAATTTTTTTCTTGGCCTACTGGAAATGTTCAGCTTTATCAGAGTGATATGGCGTTTATGATTGATGTTTATGATTTTTGTGAAGTCAGCTGAATCAAAAAAATTAAGAAAGGAATAAAAGGAAAAATATACTGAGCATTAGATGAGACCTTTACTGTAAGTCAGTTCTTGAAAATATTTATATTTATCTGGATAGAGGTTTTCCGTTGTGTTTGTTGAGTCTTTTTTCTAGAATAGTGTGTGTTGTTATCTATTTTTCAACTTGTTCAGAAGTCATCGGTCTTTATGAAATAAGTGTTTTATGGCGGCTTGGTTTGCTGAGTTATTACTTCATTTACTCAGGTATTTGTTTCATTGTATGACACATTGCTTTGTAATAATGTGTGGTGGCATCACTAAAGCACAAAACCATTTTTCTTGGTTTCCAGTCCTGCACATTGTAGAAAATGTAGCATGAGCTTTAGGTCCATTGAAAAGTATGGAAGGTGCATATGCTAGGAAATAATTTAGTGTCAAGAGTATTTCTACTTGTGCTGCTGCAGTGTCCTAATGTATCGAGGGGCTAAGATGCTACGTATAGCTCTTTTCTAAAAAATTATTATTTAGTAAATATTTTGCAAATATGGAAGTTTTTTTGGCTGTTTGCATTAGATAATTGCTTCCAGTGGCTGAGTTTAGTTCAAGTAGTCAAGCTGGACACATGCTGAATGCTTATAGTCCTCTCATGTTTTTTTCCTATTTAAAATATCAGTCAGTAAATTCTTTCTTTTATGTTTATTGTGGCTAATGATGTGTTTGGGCTTTTTTAGAACGTGCCACTGAAAGCATCTCTCAGCTGAAACATGCCTTGGCCAAAGGTGATGATGGCACTGGATTTGACCAGTCCTCTGTGGATGAGGGCAGTGATGATAAGGACAGGGCCAGTGATGACTGTGGGGATGCAGCCAGTCATGAACTGCAGCACAGTCATGCAGGTAAGATTACTCTGAAAGCAAATGGTTTAAACAATGTTACACATTACACTAATTTCAATGAAAAAAGTATTTCTGTATTGGTTATAATGGCTTTTATCTCTTCCTAGTTAACCAACTTAAAATTTTGTTGCAACACCAAGAAAGAATGAAAAGTGAAGAGTCTCCTTCAAGGAGGAAGAAGTCATTCCATGTATGTTTCTTCTGGTTTCACTTGTGTTGTTTGAATAAATGGCACACCTGTTGATTTTATAGTATACAGAGAAAAAAAGAAATGTTGAATTGTTTTTACAGTCTTAAATATGGGAGCTTCCTGAGGCTATGGCCAGAACTTAGTATGCTTATTACCATAGTGGAAGGAAAAGGAATCTGTAAAACAGAGTTTAGACTTTTCTACTCTTTTTGTTGACCATGCATTGTGGTTGTCCTTCCTTTTTGTTTTGAAAACACTTGGGATAGACAACCAGGAAAAATTTCTGAAAAAACAGCCTCTGTTGTCCTTTGACTGTGCCTTAAGGATTCTCAGTGTCGTTCTTATGCTTTAACTATGCTTTTTCTTGAAAGAGTTAGAGACATTCATGCAAAAACAGGCTTTGTAGTTCTCTGCCAAAATGCAGTGGCCTCTGTCAAATTTTGTTTATGCCCTTACAAGGGCTTGTCAGATCCTGCTTCATTGAAGCAGAGCTGCACCAAAGTATGTGATGCACCATTCAGTTACAGAGCAGCTGCTAGTTGCTATAATCTCTACAGAGATTATAGAGAAAAAAAATAGAAAAATAATTCAAAGGCACTGTTGCAGTTTTAGCTTTTGATGACCAATACTGAATATTTTTGGTTCATACTAAGCAAGACAAGCAACTCTTTGCTGTCAAACAACAGAATAATCTAAAGCCTGTATTCCTGCTGTGTTGCTTTTCAACCTGTGTAATAAGCATAGCTCTACTGTACTGATGTTAAGGAATTTTATTTAAAGTTAACTTTTTTGAGTGTTCTAACATCCATGAGTTTAGTGTGGTCATCCTGCCAGGTATTTTGCCTCATAATGTCATAGGAAAGAGTTAATGTTTTGTAGCTCAAGGGATTGATACATCATTGATTGACTTTGGCATGACATGAATCAGTATCAGTTTGTATTTAGCTCTGGAAGGGAAGGAAAGAATCTTTTATTCCATCTTTGGTGGTTTTCTACTTATATTGGGAAGTTTTAGTACTGTGGAAAATTTAGAAAATGGAATATTTTTATCTAAGAAATTTGGCGTAGTGCTTTCAGGGAGTGGATCAAAGGATGGAGGAATAAACAGAGAAAAAAAGGGAATTTACTGTGTTGGTACAGCATTGTCCCATTTCTTCCTCTTGAAGTTTCCAGTGAGAGACATTTTGTGAAGTGGTAGCTTTATGCTCTGCAGCTGTCCTCCATCTGCTTGAGGATATGAAAGTGTTCTGAAGGCAGACCATGTGTAAAGCTCAAAAAAATGCTGAACTGCAAAAGTGCACACACACCAAAAAAAGGCCCAGACCCTCATAAAACACAAACTTGTCTGATGATTTACTGGACATTGCAGAAATGCTTCCTTGTATAAGAAGAATCCAATTTCCCAAAGGTCAAGAAAAGCATACTTAGATTATGAGTAACCTAAACCTTTTGCCTTGAGTGATGCTGAAATACCTGATGACTGCTGAATAGTAATTGGCTGCCGAATCTATAGCTAAATATAATATTTCACAAAAATTATACTCTTCAGTAACCTTTACTACACTTCATGCATATAAGTAATATTGTCGCAACAAAATTCCCTTTTCTTGCCCGTTGATTAAAGTTGCAATAGGCATCGAATGAGTACATCCTTTCTTTGATTACACACAAATGGTTGAGCAAAAATTTTCATTTTGCTCTACACTTCACCTGAGGTCAAGGCCCAGCAAGATTGCCTCATATAACAACTTCTGTTCTTCAGGCTGAGTTTTGGGTAACCTAGCTGCACCCAGCCTCTGTTGCTGACGCTGTTGTTACAGCTAGAGATGTGATGGATTCCTTTTGTTTCCTGCCAGTTTATAGGGTGGCAAAGTCTCTAATTCTGTGGTTTAGATGCTTTAAATTTGAAGCCACTCTGGAAAAGTACAATGTGGGCCATATTATTTGTGGTGTTGGCAAAACTATTTGTCACCATGTAGAATGCTGGCTTCTAAAGTTGCTAATTTAAAAATTATTTTCAGTATTAAGTATTTGAATGTGAGTAACATTTCCAAGACTCAGACATAATTGTTTGGTTATTCATACTGATCAGATGTGTCTTTCAGTTCTGATTTTAATATTTGGCCTAATTTAAATGTATGCATTCTCGACCTCTGTTCCTTCACCCTGTTATATGTTACACTGTGAGAACATTAATTTTAAAAAAACCCAAAACAATTTATAATCAATTGATAACAATTATGTTGGTAAAAAGGTTAAAAAATGTCAGAAAGGTCTTCTTTTTGTGTTGAGAAAATATACTAGCTGGTATTTTCTTTTTAGTGAAAAATTCCTTTGTACTATTGTTACATTACAGTGATGTATCTCATCTCAACAATCTCATTAAAACTGTTTTTCAGTGAGAAATAATTTTAATAGAAATGAAGTTTTCCTGTATTTTCTAACTATGCTGTGGTGTAATCTTGAGCTGGAGGTCTCAGCTCCAAGGTGTTCATTATTACACTTTCAAAGAGGAGGGGCAGATGAATAGGAGTCAGAGAAACAGATGCCTTACAAATAATATCAAGGCTATATTATATATACTTTAACAAGTGTTATTACTTTTTTTTTTAATTTATAAAGTAGTTAAGATTAAGAATTTAAATCAAGGTGAATTGTGAGTCAATAGAACATGAGGCTTCTGTCTACTGAGCCAAGCAGTATATGTTGCAAATTTGGAATTCTTTCTCTAAAGAGATGTCTTTTCAGGTGGTTCTGGATATCTTCCATTTGTCTCTGCAGTGCTGGTTCCTGTTATCTCAAGAGTGTCCCCCCTTTAAAATAGCCAATACCTATATTTGTTATAATTGCACTGTAAGATTTTTATCGCTAGAAACTTTTACCTCATCCTAATTGAAGGATTATACTTTTATAATAATTGGACAAAGAATTTTAATGCATTGTTGGCAGAACCTGTAGATAAGATAACTAGTAGATGTAATAGTTAGCCATTAGTAGCTTGGTTTGCTTTTTTTATTATTTTGCTTTTTGGGGTTTTTGTTTGTGTTTTTGGTTTGGTTGTTTGGGGTTTATTTGGAATGGTGAATATTTCAAAAGTAATATTTAAAAACAAGGATGTGAGTTTCTGAATCTTTGATCTTTTTTAGACTTCAGTTATATTTGATAAGTATGTAAGGGGATATTTTTGCACAAAAAGGTATGTTTCTGACCCAAAAATCATAGGTGTTAGAATTGTGTGTTTCAGAAATTGGAATATGCATAAAGATACATGTTTTCCTTCAGAAGAGTGAACTAGTGCTAGAAATGTACCTGTTGTTCTTCTGAGAAGACTCCATCAACAGCTTTATGTGCATTTTGAAGCCTTACCAGAAAACTGTAGGTTGTATTCTGTGTGCAAGCAACATCTTACTGCAGTAAAAGAAAATCAGAACATAACACTTACTGTTCTTTACTTCCTTCAGAAACTCCCAGAAGCTGTGCCTGCAGACTTACCAGCCCTTTCCAATCTTATTCCGGTAATTAATGATCAGTCACAGTACATTAACCATTTGGAAGCAGAAGTGAAGTTTTATAAGGTATCAGACAACATATTTGACCTTCTAAAACCCTAATCCCCCAAATGTGAAGAACTGTATTAAAAGCATCTTAGACTTAAGATAGATCATTGTAATGGCCAAAATTGAGCCGAAAGCAGTTCAGTAGATGCCTTGCCCTGTGTCTTGGTATCTGGTGTTTAAGGGTGTTTAAAGATATTTTTACATCCTATCACAAATACAAATAAGCAATTTTTTTAAATAAAGAAGATATATACGAATTTAAGCTGCAAAAATACAAAATCTGTCTTTTGAGTATTCTTAGTCTCTCTAAAGGGGTTAAAGTTTTTGAAAATGTTAGTCTAGACTCTGTGTCTCAAGATGCATTTCAATATTGATAGCCATCTTAAGGAGCCTTTTAAATGCAATTCCTATATCCCATAGGAGGAGTTGTGTGGGGTGAAAGACCAAGAACAGGCAGTTTTACTTGAAAATGAGGAACTCCATCAGAAGCTGAAATTCTTAACTGCAGAATACATGTTGAGAGAACAAACTCTTCTAGATGCCTCAGTAAGTTTTTATTTCTTGCTTCTTTAATCAGTACTCAGGGATCTGGCCAGATTATTTTTATGGAAAGGTATACAAATGGTTGTCTGAAAAAAGAATTTTAGTCAAAATTTAATGAGAATTTGTAAACATGGATTTCCATGGATAATGTCATTATTGTAGGTTGCTAACCTAATTAACTTGTTAATTGGTTCTTATATTCTACTGAAGGTTATAAGATTCAGTACTTAAGTATGTAAATTTGTTTAAAAAACAGTCTACATAATTATAACTGAAGCGTTAATGCTTTTATTTTAGGCAAATACTCAGAACTCCTGGCCTGTAAGTGGTAAAGACTGTAGCACACACCAGCCTGTCACCTCATCACAGGCACATAACAAAGATCAGGCTTTTGTTACAGCAGCTTCTGGAGACAAAGCAGAATGGCCTGTAGAACTGGTTAGTATTAGCTTTCTTCACAGTCCTAGCTTTGCAAAATTGTTCAGTGTTGTTGTTGTTCCAGTTCTGATAATCAACTTTGTCACAGACACAGGAGAAGTTTTAGTTGACTGAACCTTAATCTGAGCTCAAATTTTATTATCTTAAACCTCATCTTCTCATTATACCCTAATTAATATTATTGTGCAGTTAGACACAGATTGTATCTGCAGATGATGCCTTCTCAGAGATAATTCTTGTTTTAAGATGATGACTTCACTGTACTGTGGAGATTTATAGGAGTAACACAGCATCCAAGCAGATAGGAACTAGCTGGTGTATTTATGTAGCCCTCCACACAAGCTCTTTTCATAATGAGTTGTTCTGTTCCTGGAGCAGCACAGGCTCAGTAAGGTACAAAAGTAGCTTTGTGCAATCTGCTCTCCCTTAGCTGAGTTACACACCTGTGCTTTAGAGATACAGAGGAGTTCTAGTAATTAAGAGATGATGTTGTCTCTTCCTGTATTTTTAGTTTCAGAGGATATTAATTTTCCTTTTGCTCTGAGGTAGTGGGGTAGTGGGTTTTTCTTTTGGGAAAAAACTTGGCTAATTGAAAAGTTTTGATGTATTTTATCCATGTGCATTTGTGTACTGTGGAATTTATACAGTACTTTAATTCGTTATTTACAAAGTAGGATTTGGGGTTTTTTCATAGCTTCAGTTTTGGTTTTTTGTGCTATTATTTTAGAGCTAAAGAGCTCCGTGGTCCTGCAGTTGTTTCGTGTCGGGTTATACCCAACACGTAGGGTGGCCTAACTAGGCCAAGCACCTGAGTTTTGCTTTATGAATGAAGCAGAGGAACTTCTTTTTGGTCTTCAGGATTGTTTATTATATCTTATCATAAGTTCTGAGCCATAGATGGTACAGGCTCTGCTCTCTTACCAACACGATGTGATTCTGCCCTCAAGGAGACAAAATGTCCCCTTATATACAAAACAAGCAATCCAATTATTTAACACTATGTATTCTAAATGTATATTGTTATTACTTTTCTACCAATAACCAGTTATCAATGTATTCACGTAACATGGCACTGCGGCAAACTCTATCCAATAAGATTGTGCTCTTAACACTACAGAAAATGGAGTAAGTGAAGGAGAAGAAGGGAAACTGAGGCAACATTTACAATCCTCCATCTTGAACCTTCACTTACACCCATAGTATATAAAGCCTAAAGTATACATTTTTCACTAAGCAATAACTACCAACTACACTACTATCTAATTCACACTTGGATTGTTTCCAGCTCCTCTGAAAGCTTTGGAAGCTTTCTCCATGGATGGAGGTTGAAAGGAGTACTTTCTTAAGGGTCAGGAGTCCTCAGGACAGGCAGAGAAATAATCCCTCTATGCTGGGCTCCCACAGTTTGGAAGATGTTTTTTACAGTAATTTAATTGCTCTTTTCTTCGTCTGCCACATTTAAATCAGGAGAATCATGTTGACTGTAATTTCTTTCAAGGCATCATAGTGAGCTAAATTTGTAGTGCTTTAGCTTATTTGTTATCACCATTGTATTTAACATGGATGTGGTTGATTCATACACCTAATTCTTCACCAGGTAATCCAAATAACTCACTATATTATAAATAGCCTGTATACTTGAAGTTCTTAATACTTATGTATTAAATACCTGCTGAATTGTGGGAGAGCAAGAGCAAACTTGAGATATGATCATCAGTTTCTGTCAATCACTGTAGAGAACTGAGAACTGCAGTTGGAGTTGAAAATTTACCACATGAGGATCTGGCAAAAAATCTTATTTCAAAACAAGAAATGGGAAGGTTGTTCACTTTTTAGACTTCCAGAAATATGAAATATTTAGGTTTTTCTGCCACTTATGGTTTATGTCTTCAGGGGAAAAGAATATAGGTAAAGTCTAGGTTTATTTGTAAAGAGTGTTATGAAGAAAGCAAGACATACATTTTCTCCCATCTTTATTAAAGGAGAATCTAAAGCTTCTTTATCAAGAAAAAGTCAATATCCTTGATGCTCAAATACATTCTCTAAGGTAAAGTGAATTTATTTTTTTTCTTAAAATAATCCTTAAGAAATTGTGACTGTATAACAGCATGAACCATTCTTAATCTGAATTTAACTAAGAGAATGCCTGAATGTCTGAATGTTGTGTCTTCTGATACTTTCCCTGAAAACTGCTTTTCTAGTATGTTCTTTCAACTATAAATGTAGCAAAATTGAATGTACTACTACTTTATAGAAACAGTAGCAATATGAAACATGTTTTTTACCCTCTTTCCCCTAAAAAGGATCATGTAAGATAGACCCCTCAAAGAAATAAGAGAAGTAGCAATTCTAAATTGTGTGACAACTTCTATAATTAGCTACTTTCTACTACTGTTTGATTGTGGTTTTCCCTAAATAAATCATGGTTTCATGTATTTGAAAATGCTAGAATGTTCTGTGTGTAAAAAGAATTATTGGTAGGGAGACAAGTTAAAAGAATGCTCTCTGCATTGGTGAAACTTGCAACATGCAAAGCCAGTAATCCATTTTTTTTTTCCCCTTGGCCTCAAGTGTTATATTTACTCAAAAATAATTATTGGAGGCTAAGGTTGTCTCAGAAGTTCCTCAAATACATTATTCACCCTCTGATTTCCCCTGAGGCATGATCCAGCAAACAGGAAGTTCTGCAAAACTAAATTTTATTGAAGTGAGAAATTGTATTACTTTCAGTGGGACTATCTTCCCTTTTAACTTCAAGGATGGGTGTATGCAGGACTTGCTGATTTCTGTCCAAGACTTTCAAACAATAGGTTTATTGCTCCACAGCTGTCTAAGGATATATGCAGAGCAAATTCTGTTCAGGTTTTAGTGGGTTATATGTAATAGGCTTAGTACTAACTTTGGAAAAAGTGCACAGAAGATTTTCCAGATGGAAATAAGAATGCTTGCAAGTGTATATATCATGTGCACAGTAAATCCGAAGCAACCAGAATGTGTCAGACTTACTATGTGTGTGCTGCCCAGATGGCCTGCATAACAAACCCAAAGCTTTGGATTCATTGCACAATTTGTCAAACTGATCTGTATGTGCACAGTGTGCATTTGTCTGGAACTTCCTGATGTTAATGTTCCTGTTGCTTGTGTTCTCCCCAGCCTGACACATGCTTGGAAATTCTGGAGAAAATTCTTCAGAACACTTAGTAAAAATTTTGGAGATAAGTAAAAATCTTAGCCTGTTTTTCTGCAGATGTTTCACCTCGAGTTGTGTATATTGCTGGATCTGAGTGAATAGGCTGATTACATCTGGATTCTTGTTTAGGAAGTAGAGAATAAATATGAAGCTAGTGATACTATTATTAGAGTATTGAAGTATTTATACAGCTGATAGTGGTTTTTTGCTAATGAGTATTATAATCTGTTCAGACAAAATGTAAGCCTACATTTTTCATCTATAAATTTTCTGTTTGTCTTCAATATTTTCTGATATTACAGGGAAAGAAACAAATTAACACAGTATTCCTTTTGTCTAATAATAATTTCGATTGGACAGTTCAACTGTTATCTGTCTGTTAAAGTCTTCCTTAACCTATTAAAATGTGTCAAATCATGTTCATTACAGGGATTCTTACAGTTCTTTCTAGGCTACCTTTGTAGTTATAAATTGTATATATGTGAGTATGACTTGTGGAAATATATTATTTCACAATATTTTTCATCTTTCTAGAAAAGACCTTTCAGAATCTCAGAAGACATGCAAAGATTTGGAAGAAAGGCTGAAACACCAGAAGTCACTGTTTTCAGTCAGAAATTCTAGCCAGGTTGGTGGTCTGTGCCTGAACTGTGCTCAGCATGAGGCCGTTCTTGCACAGACTCACTGTAATGTTCACATGCAGACCATCGAGAGGCTGAAGAGGTAGGTTGGGGGTGTATGTACTTTGTGATTGGAAGTATGGATGCTTGCATTACACCATTTAAATCTCAGTGTCTTGGGTTACATTCATAGAGAGATGTGCACTTATGAAACAATACATTCCCAAGCCTGAGTCATAATGCTGAAATCAGTGAATGTAGGTCCCAGCCACTTTGAAATACACAGTAGCTTTCCTACTTATTTCAAGTAGGAAAGAATTCTAGTTGTTATGTGATTATGATACCTTTGGCTGACCAGATAATGAGACTATTTACAGTCTGTTTCCTGCACCTTTTTGTACAAACAAATCCTTCACTCTGTCAGCACAAATGTGCAAGTCTGCGCGTTTTGATTGATTATTTCTTGCAGAAGTTCATTATATAATTCTGTAGTCGGAAGTTTTTCTGGCTCCACTTTATTTTCCTTACATATGGGGAGCTTTTCAGACACAACAACCATAGGTCATATGCTTGGGGTAAGGTGCATTTCCTACCCCAAACAACTGTTGTAGTTCCTGCATGACTATAATAAGACAGGGAAAAAAAATTTCCATTGGATAAAATGAATTCTTTATTGCAACCTTTTTTTATTTAAATTCTAGCTTTTATTTCAATACTTTTAAAAATCAGCTGTACAGCCTGCATATATGTGAGACACTGAAGGGTCATAGGACATATATGTACTCAGTAAAATGGGCACTATCCCTCTGCACTAGATTGGCAGGATTTATGTGGTTTTTTCTATTATCAAGTCCAAAAATTTTCTGGCAAAGCTCTGTTTCTGAGAAGTCATGTTTCAAAATAGCTTTTGTAACGAAAGTAATTATTTGTCACAGATGTTGACACAAATATGAACAAAGTGTAAATTAGTACATTCTTGTCCTCTTATATTACAGTGAGCTTTAAATAAAAGATTTAAACTGACCTCTTTATCTTAAATTGTTATTTCATTTGGAAGCTTAAAAAAAAATCTAAAACTACCTCTACTTGGGGTGCAGTTTATTAAAAAAAAGAGTATTTCAGCAGGAATTTTCAAAGGAACTCTATGCAATTCAAAAATGAAATGAATTCTCAAAGTATGACTGCTAGGTCTCTGGCAAACACAAAAAAGTGTCGCCATTTCACATGACATTAAGAACTCAACAGTTTTCAGCCAGAATCTTGAGGTACACCTAAACCACAGACAATTAATTAAAAGCTTTTAACGTATCAAAATAATAAAAAGGTGAAGTTAAGTATTACAGTTTTACCAACTCTGCTTTACCACTTGTACAGATTTTAGTGTCTTAGTTAAAAAAAGTTCAGAAGAGTTGTAGAATCCAGGTGTCCTATTCTTTGGCTTAGTTCCAGTTTGCATCAAGTCAACTTAGATTGTTATTTGATATTGTTTCCGTTTGTAAGACAGGCATCTCTTAAGGAAGGCAGGAACCTCCCTTGAAATGAAAGAAAAAAAATGTAAGCCTCTCCCCCTTTTCTTCCGAATTATTATATTTTGAAAACACAAGGCTCTCAGGCAGACATATGGAAATAGGAATAACAGTTTTTTACTAATATGTATAATAAGGTAAACTAACAACAATAACTACAGTATTAACAACAGAACAGAACAGGGACCCTGTCTCGGCCGAGACGGGAAAAGTGGAGGGGAGGCGGTGCCTCAAAAACCCCTTCGGGCAGTCAGTCCCGGAAGCTCCTGCAGGGCTCTG
>VWYI01013662.1:3260-28202 GCA_013399455.1 Anthoscopus minutus
ATATAGTCATTATTATGAATATATAGTATATAATCATTTTAATATTATGATTATATAATGATTATGGTACACAATAATTATTTACTATTATGGTAATGATTATGCAGTGTGTTTCTGCAAAGCAAACTGACTTCTATGGGTTTTCTCACTTGCAAATCAAAGTTTGTTGTGATTAATAGTCAAGAGCATTTTATATTATAAATATAATAGATATATTAATATTGATAGTATATAATATTAATTTTATTATTATTAATATATTAATAGTAAAAATAATTTGATACCAACTAATGTAAAGGTAGTAATAATAAATTAGCGTAAACAAAATTAATTAAAATTAAAGGTAGTGGCACAATAGTTGGATCAAGTCAGGGTCAGCAGTTTTAGCTCCCTGGTTTTACCCTTCACCCAAGAGCAGCTATTCAAAATCCCATTATCCATTTTCAGTATTTTCCTCTCTGATCCACTGCAATTCCTGAATGGATCTGCACTCCCAGGAAATAGGGGATATTTTGGCTTTTTTTGCCAAAGAAATAGAGAAATCACCTTTCAGGGAAGTCCACCCTGCCCTCGGGGGTGGGTTATTCACTCCTTCAGATATCCAGCGATCTCCAAACATCATCAGGAATATCTGGGGAGCTTTGTCCAGGGATTACTGCTGGCATTGTCTGTTTGAGGGATATTAGGGGGGAAAAAAATGTCAGAAATGAAAAACTCTGATTGCGCCGTTCATCTGGGAAGGAGTTTCAATAATATCATTCCAGGCTGAATATGTAATTTGGCATTAAAATCTCATAACAGGATTAGCCCACCACTCACTGCAAGAATAATTTTTCAAGGAAGTTATTTATGTGGAGGAGCCCAGACACTTGTGCTTTTTGCAGGCAGATAATGGGGGCTGGAGAATGATTTATGCCAAATGGAAACAATTCCTCATAACTGCATGAAATGCTGAATATTCCATCTCCGCCCCCTGCACAGGAAACTGTCTGGCTGCCAATTTATGGTTAATTTGTAATAATCATCCACTAAATCTATCATCTGGGATGGAGTGAAGCCTTTTCCCCTGGGAATCTCCTTCCCCAGCCTTGCTCACCCCTCGCTGTCAGCAGAGTGATTTCCTCTCCTCACCTCCCCTGCCTCTAATCAGCCAGGAACGATGCATTTCATTCAGCTGATTTAGGAAATAAATTCTGTGTATTCCCATTTCCAGCAGATCAAGAATTCCTGGATATTCTACTTGCATCCCAGGAGGGGAAAACTCTTTGTGCTGCAAGCTGGGAGTAGCAGCGGGTAGGGAGCAGGGCAGATCCCCAGATTTTGTGGGATTTTGTGGGATTTTGTGGTTTATAATAAGCAGGAGAGGCTGAACAAGGAGCACAAACTGTCTGGGGTGTCTCCCAGCTCTGGAAAGGCACAACCAACCCAAAATCAGTTGGGATTTCTGTATCCAGCGTTGCTGTCAGAGGAATTTCCCCAGGAATTGGTTTATGTTACTGCGGCATGTTCATTTTCTGAAGCTTAAGGATCTTGGCTCGGGCTCTGACTAAAATCCCACAAAGTTTAATTTAGTGGGATGGCCTGAAATGGGGACTGTGCCCTGGAGCAGCCCCTGACATTAACCAGCTTCCCTAACATTATAATTTCAACCTGAAATGCTGCCAGACAGGGCAAGGAGCTGATTTTGGAGGCTGCAGGAATGTAAATAGAAATATCAGAGCTGGAAATGAACAGGCTGGGTTTTTCCTGAGAGGGGGGATAAAAATAAAAAACCCCACAGGCTGGCAGTGAGGTCGGGGAATTTATCTTGATTTTCACAAGTGGAGGAAGAAAGCAAAAAGCAAAGATTCTTTCAAGGAGATGTGAAAATTCCAAGCTCTGGGAGCTCTGCAGATGCTGGAACAAAGCTGCTCTGACCTCAGGCTGCACAGGGACACAAGTGGGATCTCCCTGCAGGCTCCAGATAAGACCCTGGATGTTAATTCCAAGCAGAATGGAGTTTTGGAACTTTTTTTTTCCAAGCCTGGAAAAATCCTCCGGGGATGTTTAGTGAGAACCCAAATCCCTCCCCGCTTCCAGAGTGGAGCTGCCTCCCTGCACAAGGAGGATGAAAGGGTTAAATTGGGAGGGAGAGGAGCAGGGCTGCTTTGGGGTGGAAGAGTTCAGTGGAAGGTCTGATCAAACAAGAAATCCTTTGTTCCTGGGCAGGAGAAATCCAAAACTGCAGCACAGCACGGGGCTGCTCCCCTCTCCACCAGCACCTGTGGATTATCATATATATAAATTTACTCATAAATAAAAATATATCTAAATATATAAATTATATGTATAATGCATCTACTATATAATAATATAAAATACAATATATTAATATAATATATAATGATATATAATAATTTAATATATAATCTATAATTATTATTCTAATTATAATAGTATCATTTAATAATATAATGATATGATAATGTAATATATAATATATTTCTATTATTATTTATTGTTATTTATGTAATAAAATATTATATCATAATTTCTAAATATAATACATAATAATGTTAGATACAATGATATAGGTTAATATTATGTATCTGTATATCTATGTATATATAATAATTATATATTATACCTAGATATAATCTATATCTATAGATGTATAATCTATTATATATAATTATTACAAATATTGCCACCCTGATGGGGTGATGATGATCCATGGACAGGAGCTGTGTTTTCCCCCTTTCAGCTGCTGATAATATCCTGGTCATTGATCCAACCCACCATCCACAGTGACTGAGGGATTTTTATTTGTAATTATATTTTTTTGGGGTGAAATTTGGGAAGAAAAAAAAGCGCAGTCCTGAATAAAGAATCTGTTTATGAGTGACTCAGGGAGAACACGAAACAAGCAGAGTGTGCTGCTGCAAAGAGCAAATATGCCAAGTCTCTGCTATACCTTGATTTTTCTAGGTCACAGAAATACAGCCTGAAATCTTAAAGGTCGTTCCTGAATATCCACAGGAAAAGCCAGACAGAGAAAATGTGCTTGGCCACCGTCAGAGAAGGGATTTGGCTTTATCAGTAAGTTCTCTGAGCCCAAAGATACCCAAAATGTCTGCATTATTTATAATCCCTGTGGAACCAAACTGGGTTGAGAAATATTCTCCTGTCATCTTTTGATTCCTCCCCAGCAAGCCACTTCCCAGAGCTTTAAGGAGATTTTTGAGGATGACAGCCAGCTGCAATCCAGGAGCCACTGCTAATTTTGAAGCGCTGCTTGATTTTGGAGAATATTGGAAGGGACTGTTTAAAATCCAGTAAATCTCCTTGCTTTCTCTTGGATTAATGAAATACCTGGAAAAAACAGCACTGTGGCTTCCTGAAGTTTTCTCCAGGCTATCCCATCAGCCCAGCAGGATATATTTTATATTGGATTGCACTGGAATTAGCAAAGGCAGATGTGTCAGGGAAAGGAGCTGCAGCTGAATTATCTCCATTTCTGGTTATGTACACCTTGCAATTCCATTTGCCAGGACTCTGGGAGAATCTTTCCCTCCAAGCACAGAAATGCTGGAAGAGGATGGTTTGAGGAATAAAACCATTGAGTCTTGCAGCTTCCTTTTATTCCTGAGGCAGCTCCTCTCCCACCTCCCCAGGGCCAGGCAGGTGATGGAGCTGCAATATTAATTATTGGGATCCATATCGACAACCTGGGGCACAGGTGCTCATCTTTTAAGCCTGGATCCAGCAGGAATCCATCAGGATTCATCAGAACCTGCTCCTCTTCACTTTTCTGTTGTCGTGGTGACTTTTCCAGCCTGCAGATTCCAGTTCCATCTGGTGCTGACACCATTTCCAAAGGCAGCCTTGGAAAGCTGTCCCAGCAAGGGAAGAGCTGGACACAAAGGCAGGATTCCAGCTGTTGTCAGCAGGCCACAGCTGTGATGAATGAAAATTTAACTTCTCCCAGATGTTCTGCCATTCTCCCCCATCTCCTGTCCTTCCCATCCATCCTGCTGCTGGTGCCCGTGGCCAGGAGAGCGCTGGGCTCTCCCATAATGGATGTTGACAGGGAAGGGAACAGCAAAGGGAGAGATCCAACCCTCAGCCATGGCCAGAACTGGAATTTTAATGGATCAAAGGCATCCAGACAGCCCCTGCACAAGGGGAGCATCTGGAAGAAATAATAATCAGAGGTTTTGGGGGCTGCTTGGCATCTTCTGAGCAGGTGGGAGAAGTGCTGGGGTGGGGAAATCGTCCTTTAATTTTATGCTGTTCTTGGAGGTTTTCTGGTAGAATTTTGCTGGCCAAAGGGCCTCCCAAATCACTTGTGGGGCTCAGCTCCTCGTGAGGGGGTAATAGGAAAGTTTGGAATGGGAGTCAGTCCTATTATTTTGTTGATTTATGTTTTTCCATAACATGTGCAGGAGCAGTTGCTACAACGAAGGGCTGTATTTATAAATGATGCAAACTGAATTATACAGGCATGCACATGTAGCTGCTCGTGTAATACATCAGGTTTGGATTAATGGATTATGGGATATTATAGGCCAGCGTGGCTGTATGTATTTCCAGGAAGAAATTCCTGGCTGGGAGGGTGGGGAGGCCCTGGCACAGGTGCCCAGAAGAGCTGTGGCTATCCCTGAATCCCTGGAAGTGCCCAAGGCCAGGCTGGATAGGTTTGGAGCAGCCCTTACTCCCAGCTCCTGGAGTAATCCCTTAGTGCCAGCTCCTGGAGCAATCCCTTAGTGCCAGCTCCTGGAGCAATCCCTTAGTGCCAGCTCCTGGAGCAATCCCTTAGTGCCAGCTCCTGGAGTAATCCCTTACTCCCAGCTCCTGGAGTAATCCCTTAGTGCCAGCTCCTGGAGTAATCCCTTACTCCCAGCTCCTGGAGCAATCCCTTAGTGCCAGCTCCTGGAGTAATCCCTTAGTGCCAGCTCCTGGAGTAATCCCTTACTCCCAGCTCCTGGAGTAATCCCTTAGTGCCAGCTCCTGGAGTAATCCCTTAGTGCCAGCTCCTGGAGTAATCCCTTACTCCCAGCTCCTGGAGTAATCCCTTACTCCCAGCTCCTGGAGTAATCCCTTACTCCCAGCTCCTGGAGTAATCCCTTACTCCCAGCTCTTGGAGCAATCCTGCTCCCCACAGGGAAGTCTGGCTGATCCCTGCTGTGCCTCAGCCCCACTCCCCAAGTGCAGCCCAGGGAGCTGTGTTTTGTTTCCTCCCTGCAGCTTTGCTGCAGATGCACCCAAGCCCAAATGTGAGCTGGATTATTTTTGTCATCATCCCCAACAGTTGTGATTCATCACCCAGCGTTGTCTCCTTGCACATCATAACTTCTCTGGAGCAGAAAAGCACTTCAGCTGCACATCTGTCAGCAAAGCAGAGCCCAGCAAACAAAAGAGCTTCATTTCTTCCTCCTAACAAAGACATTTGCTAAACATTTGTAAGTGTTCAGAGCCAGTTGTGTCGCTGTGTGAGCTCCCAAATATTCCTGTTACGATCTGTGTTAGAGACTGGGTTGAAATGCCAGCTCAAAGTGTCATTAAAGTGTCACACGAGCGTCATTAGAGGGGAAAGTAGGAGCTCCCAAACCCTTTGTGGATGTAGAGGGGGATTTCTCTTAGCACAGTTTAAAATTCCAGCAGCTGTGGCTCGGCTGTGTGTCTACTTGGATAAATAATCCCTGTTTTAATGGGTGAAAAAATGACCTAAAACATCCCAGTGTGTTGCCTGGGCTGGAATTTATGAAGGTCTGGCCAAGCTCTGGTTATTTCCAGGAATTCCAAATCCCTTTCCTTCATATTCTGAGCTCCTGGGACAGGCTCAGCCACATCCCAGTTCTCCCCTCCTTTAGCACATCCTTGGGACAGGGCATGGCACCGTTCTGTGCCCCTCATCCACAGGGTCTGGGGGATTTAATATTTGAGGACTAGGGGGAAAAAAACCCCCTCCCAAATGTAATTAGATTTGAACAGGGGGTAATAAAAGCATGAATATTCAAAACACGGGGAAGAAACAGGTTGAGGGTTTCTTTTTAAGATGTTGTGGGTGGGATAATTTGGAGCAAAGGTGAGAACAAGGCAGCAGTGAGGAAATGCTGGGTCTGGGCTGGGGGACAGTGGGCTCTGTATGGGTCCCACCAGGTGATGCCACTGACACCACAGGGACATCATTTGGGTAAATGTGATGTGGAGAGTAGAGTGGAATTTACTGGATGAGATTTTTCAGGATTTTTGGTTGGGTTTTTTTTTTTTTACTTCACTTGGCAAAGTAAATGGATAAAAATATTTTCTAGTTTTGCTTTTTATATTAGAAATTATTTTCTATATTAAATAGATTATTATTTAATCTAGAAATTAGATTTTATACTCTTTAATACTTCTACTAGATGAGTAGTACATGGAATTCAGCAAAACCTGGTTTTACCCATTTTTAATTCTTAATTTTAAAAGCAAAATCAAAAATTTCTCTTTGAATTTCAATTAAAATGGGAAGGTTTTGTTAGGGAAACACTGTCTGGAACTGCTTTTTTTTTTCCCCATGTCCATCCTTCTGCTTTGTTTTCCATCCCTCACTGGTGGCTTTTAGAGAGGAGATTTTGAGGTGTCTGACAGCCTGAGTAGAATTACTTTGTTTTTTCTGAATATCTGACAGAAATCCCTCTTGCTGTGAATGGAACTGATTTCTTCTGCTTTTATTCTTCATGGAGATGGAAAACAGTGGATAATTGTCTCATGCAGGACAACCTATGGAGACTTTTACTGTCTTTAATCTTTCCATTTTTGCACACAGCAAAGCCCAAACTTCCCAGCTTGTCCATCTTATTTGAAGAATCTGGTTTTATTTCTCTGAACCTTTTTCCAGTTGTCTGCAGTGTGGGTGCACAATAACTCCTGACACAGATGGGACATTGCTCCAAAAGCTTGGCAGGCCAAGCTCTCCTGGAAATTTGCCTTTGGGTAAATGTTTGCACATCAGGAGCAGCCCAGCAGAGGGGGTGCAGATCATTTTCAAATCGGATTAATTGGATTTGCATCGAAATGCAAATTCCATTTGCATTAATGGATTTTTTTGTTATATTTCATGCACCTCCAAATTTCTACTTTATAAACCAATGCTGGGGCTTTGCACATCCTCAGTGGTTGGTGTCACCCTTGTGAGCACCGACTGAATTTTTTGCCTTGCTGATGCTGGGAACCAGAGGAACAGAGGGTCCTCACCAAAGTTTAATCAGTGCTTAACCCGCCAGCACTCCCTGTGGCCTCTGCCAGTGCTGCTTGAGCCACAAGAGCCAAGCCCAGCCTTGGCAGAGGAGGCAAATTTTGTCTCACAGGCAGTTGTGAAGCAGGGGCAGCCTGAGGGGCAGAGATTCTCAACTTTTTCCAGAGGCCAGGAAGTAATTGCAGGCCTTGGATCCATCCCTGCCAGCCCAATACTGCAGCAGGAGAGCTCAGGTTCAGGCCCTGCTCAGGCTCAGGCTCAGGCTCAGGCTCAGCTCAGGTTCAGGCCCTGCTCAGGCTCAGGCTCAGGCCCTGCTCAGGCTCAGCTCAGGTTCAGGCCCTGCTCAGGCTCTGGCTCAGGCTCAGCTCAGGCTCAGGCCCTGCTCAGGCTCAGCTCAGGGCCTCAGCTGCCTCTTCCTGCTCCTGGGAGCTGTGCAGAGCCACAAATTCCCCCTGAGCCCCTTCCCAGCTCCCTCAGGGATCCTGCAGCCCCTTCCCAGCTCCCTCAGGGATCCTGCAGCCCCTTCCCAGCTCCCTCAGGGATCCTTGAGCCCCTTCCCAGCTCCCTCAGGGATCCTGCAGCCCCTTCCCAGCTCCCTCAGGGATCCTGCAGCCCCTTCCCAGCTCCCTCAGGGATCCTGCAGCCCCTTCCCAGCTCCCTCAGGGATCCTGCAGCCCCTTCCCAGCTCCCTCAGGGATCCTGCAGCCCCTTCCCAGCTCCCTCAGGGATCCTGCAGCCCCTTCCCAGCTCCCTCAGGGATCCTGCAGCCCCTTCCCAGCTCCCTCAGGGATCCTGCAGCCCCTTCCCAGCTCCCTCAGGGATCCTGCAGCCCCTTCCCAGCTCCCTCAGGGATCCTGCAGCCCCTTCCCAGCTCCCTCAGGGATCCTGCAGCCCCTTCCCAGCTCCCTCAGGGATCCTGCAGCCCCTTCCCAGCTCCCTCAGGGATCCTGCAGCCCCTTCCCAGCTCCCTCAGGGATCCTGCAGCCCCTTCCCAGCTCCCTCAGGGATCCTGCAGCCCCTTCCCAGCTCCCTCAGGGATCCTGCAGCCCCTTCCCAGCTCCCTCAGGGATCCTGCAGCCCCTTCCCAGCTCCCTCAGGGATCCTGCAGCCCCTTCCCAGCTCCCTCAGGGATCCTGCAGCCCCTTCCCAGCTCCCTCAGGGATCCTGCAGCCCCTTCCCAGCTCCCTCAGGGATCCTGCAGCCCCTTCCCAGCTCCCTCAGGGATCCTGCAGCCCCTTCCCAGCTCCGTTCCCTCCCTCCCAGCCCCTCAGTGCAGGGACTGCAGGGATGGTTTGCATCCCCAACAAGGAAATTCAGGGGATATTCCCATTTTTAGAAAGGTGGGGTTTGCCTTGTTCTTGGCAATGATTCCTCGTGGAATGGGAGTTTCATGCTTTCTGCCAATTAGCAGCAACATTTTGCACTTTTATGGCATCTCTTATCAGATGATCTAAAATATTTTTAAAACACGAAGTAATTACATTGTGACAACACAGCTGGCAGGTAGATGAGGGGATAAAGCAGCAGCAAACTTCCCTGGCACTGGAACAGAGCCTCGGTTTGGTTACCAGACAGGGAAGGGAAGGGAACAGAGCATCCAACAAAATTTCCCAATGATGGATTTTGAGCTGCATGGGATTGCTCCACCCAAAATTCCAATTTTGACCCTGGTTGTGGATTCCCAGCTGGGAAACCCCCACCAGACCTTTCCCTGTGGCATTAGGAGCAAAGCCCTGAACATGATGGAGCGGTGCTGGCTCTGTGGCATCAATCCATAGTCAGGATTCACATCAGCTCTGCTTTCCAAAGGCATTTCTTACAGAAGGAGTTGCCCCAGCTGACAAAACCCCAAATGAGCAGTTTGGAGTTAGGGCAGTCCAAAACCCACAACCCCAAAGCCAGCCAGGATAAGACAGAAATAAACCCCATCCTCCTCCTGCCCCTGAACCAGAAACTGCAGCCAGACCCACCCCAGGCACTGCTCGTGGTTTCCATTCCAGGCTTGGATTGGAATTCCCAAAGTTCTGCACGCCCAGCTCTGCGCTGGGATTGCTTTGGGATGCTCTTGGATATTTTTATTCATGTGCATGGTTTGGTTTTATTTTATTTCCATGTATAATTGTTTTATCTGACTTTTTTGCGTGTGTATGATTTTGTTTGTGTGTGTATAATTGTTTTGCCTCTGTGATTTTTTTTTGTGTGTATGATTTTATTTCTGTATTTTTTTCTGTGTGATTTTTTTATTTGTATGATTTTATTGGTATGTATATTTTATCTGTGTGATATTTTTTGTGTGTATGGTTTGATTTTATAAGTATAATTTTTTTAATCTGTGTGACTTTTATTTGTTTGATTTTATTTCTGTGTATAATCTTTTTAGCTGTGATTTTTTGTTTGATTTTATTTGTATATATAATGCTCTTATCTGTGTGATTTTTTTTATTTGTATGATTTTATTGTATTTTATTTCTGTATGTAACATTTTTATCTGTGATTTTCTTGTGTGTGTATGGTTTTATTTTTTTTCCATGTATAATTTTTTATCTGATTTTTTGTGTGTATGATTTGATTTCATTTGTGTGTATGAATTGATTTTATTAGTATGATTTTTTACATGTGTGATGTTTTTATTTGCATGATTTTATTTCTGTGTATAATTTTCATGTGTGGTTTTTTGTGTGTATGGTTTTATTTTATTTGTATGTTTAATGTTTTTATCTGTGTGATTTTTTGTGTGCATGATTTTATTCTTGTATGATTTTATTATATTGTGTGCATGATTTTTTGTGTGTTATGATGTTTTTATCTGTGATTTTTTTATTTGTGTGATTTTATTTCTGTGTATAACTTTTTATCAGTGAGATTTTTCTTTATTCATATTTTTCTTTATTTTATGATTCAATTCTATTTCCGTGTATAATTTTTTTATCTGTGTGATATTTTTTATTTGTATGCTTTTATTTCCAAGTCTAATTTTTTACCCATGTGATTTTTCATGTGTATGATTTGATTTTATTTGTGTGTATGATTTGATTTTATTTCTGTATATGATTTGATTTGATTTTGTATATTTCTTAAATTTCTGTGTAAAATTTTTAAAATTTGTCCTGCTATTTATTGCCAGGACCGTGCAACCACAAGAATGAGGGGCTGGACCATGAGCTTCCCTCAGCAAGGCCAAGCCCTGTATTTTATATTTTATAAGGACCACCTCATCCAGCTTTTCTCCAAAAGGATAAATATTCCAAACCTCCATGGCTCTGAGGCTTGTGCCCCTATCCCAGGGGTTTTTAGCCCAATTTTTGGCCATGATCTTTGTGCCAGCCTTGTTCTCAAACACAAATTCCTTTTCCATCCTGCTCCCTCTCCCTTCCTGGGGTGTCTCCTTCTGGATGCTCTCCCTGGTTTTATCTCTTGACCTGGTGCCAGTAAGAGCTGACTGTTTTCCATGCCTTTCCAGCACCTGTCTGGGATGTTCTGGGAATTTCTAGGTTTTTTGGAGAGGGCCTGACCTGATCTTGATGGGAAGCACCCCTGCAGCTTAGCTGCCATCCCACAGTTATTATTCCCAGATAATTTCCATCATTTAAAGCTTGTGGGGCTTTTTTTTTCCATTTGAAAATGGAACCAGTTTGTCTGAATATTGACCAGATTAATTTATAAGTGACAATTCTCACTGTCCCCTGGTGCAGTGCTGCCACCTCAGTCAGGAGAGGACCCATGGGTGATCCAGGTACCTTTTTCTGATCATTCTCATTGTCTCTGCAGGATGGATTTTCCTATAACCATGAAGGTGGTGAGGAGGAGCTGTTATCAGGGGTTTGGAGCCCAGGAGAGGCTGAGGGAGCTGGGAAGGGACTGGAGAATCCCTGAGGGAGCTGGGACGGGGCTGCAGGATCCCTGAGGGAGCTGGGAAGGGGCTCAGGCTGGAGCAAAGGAGGCTCAGGGGGAATTTGTGGCTCTGCACAGCTCCTGGCAGGAGGGGACAGCCGGGGGGATTTGGGATCTGCTCCCAGGGAACAGGAGGAGAGGGAACAGCCTCAGTTTGGGTGGGAAGGGACCTTAAATCCCATCCCATTCCCCCCCCATTCCATGGCAGGGACCCCTCCCACTCTCCCAGGCCCATCCAGCCTGGCCTTGGGCACTGCCAGGGATCCAGGGGCAGCCACAGCTGCTCTGGGAACCATCCCCATCCAATTCCTGCCTTTGGCTCCCTCAGCCCCACAGCTCTGTTTGCTCCAGGACTCAGAACTTTTCCCAGTCTACCCCAGTCCAACCAGAGGAGCCAGGAACACGTGGGAGCCTCTGGCACCTGCTGCACTGGAGGCCTGGCCAACTTGATCACCCCAAGGGGGCTTTTTTCTCCCCAAAACAGAGCAGGGCCAGGGCTTTGAAGCTGCAAATGCTGAATTCATTTCCATTTTCATTTGAATGAAATTTTATCATCTTCTCCGCTACATCCCTTTAAAGGTTGGGACTTTATTTGTGTATTTTTAACTGAATTTTTCCCCCCTGTGTGGGGCCACTGACCTCTCCTCCCATATTGCCTCCAGATGTCCAGGAGGGAACAGGGAGGGGAATCCTGTCGAACCCTGTCCCTCTGGAAAAGTGCTGCTCCCTCTTGCTGTGTTGCATTTTCAGTGGGATGAAATAAGCTCCATCCACAGCCCCACAGGGATGTGGTTCCACTGCCTCCATCCCTGGCAGCTCCTTCCCTTTTCCACCTCCTTTGAACCATCCTGGGCAATTCACTAGGATTTAAATCTTTTTTTTTCCAAGTTCAACCCAGAGGGGTTGTTTTAAGCTGGCTCTGGGTCACTGAGGTGACCTCAGGACAGGGATGAAGAGGAGGAGGAGGATAGCCCGATGTCCTCTGGGCTGGTGGCCTCTAGAGCTGCAGAGAGCTGGAGAAACATTGGCTGTGAGCCACAAAGGCTTCAAAAAGCCTCAAAAATCAAGGAAGAAGTGAAATCCAGCAGGCAGGAGAGCCCTGTGCCTCGTGCACTGCTCCAGTTCTCCTCGCCACA
Source organism: Anthoscopus minutus (assembly GCA_013399455.1). NCBI lineage: Eukaryota > Metazoa > Chordata > Aves > Passeriformes > Paridae > Anthoscopus > Anthoscopus minutus. The sequence goes on from VWYI01013662.1 coordinate 15,507, forward strand.
TCCCAGGCAGCACAGCTTCACCACCACGAGCCTTTTCCATCTGCATCAATATTCCTGGCTGCTTTCTGATTTCCTCCAGATGGGCTACAATAGTTTCCTATCTTTCCTTCTTTTGGTCTTTTTTAATCTTTTATTTCAATCCAAACCATTTCTCCCTCCCTTGCCAAGCTCTGTCTTGCAGCGCATTCCTCGCTCCTGCAGACACAATATCCTCCTTGACCCAGCCTGGCACTTTTCCACCTGCCCTGTTGTGTCTGTTCCTCCTACAAATTCTTATTCCAGCTCCAAAAGCAGCCCCAGAGGGATGTGATATCCTGTTGTCCATCATCCCAGTTATATAAAGTGTCCCTTGGACATCACAGGGACGAATTCTCGTTCCCTAAATCTCTCCAGCTGCCCAGGAGGGCAGGATTTTGGGAATATCACTCTGCTTTTGGGGACGTATTTTTGGGAAGCATCCCTTCTAAGTGAATCATCTGTTTGCATGTACACCCAAGGTCGATTCCTGCACAGCTGCATGTGCCAAAAAGCACATTTTCAGTTTCTCAGTTGTTGCTGCTGAGCAAGTCAGGGCAGCGTTTAATTGTGTGGCTACACCTCTGGCTCCCTTGACTAGAGCAAAAATTGTTTCAATATTTCTGCCAGTTTGTATTTTCTCATCTTTAATGACTAGAAAACCAAAATTTTTGAAGGCCCTTTTGAGCATTTCTATGCATTTCTGCAATTTTTCTAATGTCTCCTCTGCATAATTTAATCTTTTGGGGTAAAACTAAGGATAACCTGCTCAATTAAGGGTGGAAAAGGTTCTTTTATGGAAGAAAAATTTTAGCTTGTGCAAAGTAAATACATTTTAAATAATTGTACAAAAAAAGAATAGTTTAAATGCTTATCTCTATCTTAAATATTTGTCACAGAGATACCAAATTTATGTTATGTTGGCCAAATTTTACCACTGATATTCTAATAAATCCAGCAAAAAAATAAGAAAAAGAAACAGTTCTACTGCTAAGTTCAAGCTAATTTGACTCCTAAGTCAAGGCTGGCACAACTCTGGGGTAATTTAATCCAATTTAGAATCATTTCAAAGTGAGTGCAAAGGTGCCTTGGAGTAGTTAATGTGACTGAGGGATTTTTTGGGGTCAGCGATGTGCAAGGAGGAAGACCCTGGTTCTATTCTTGATATATATGAATATTAATGAGTTTGCACTGGTATAATTTGGCCAACAAAAAATAAATTTGATACCTCTGTGGCAAAAAAAAAAAGACAGAGATAAGGACTTAAACTATTCTTTTTCATACAATTATTTAAAATATATTTACTTTGCACAAGCTAAATCTTGTCTTCTATAGAAAACAACTTTTTTTTTGCCTGGGATCATCATGTCTGTTCAGAATTAAGGAAAATATTTTCATTTTGCTGTCTGAGCACCTTTGGCTCGAGGTTCTATTTTACCAGCTACTCTTCCCACAAGAGAAATGCAATGACAATTTGCTTAATTGCTGAATAATAGATAAGAAAAATGAAAGAATGAATGCCTTCATGGAGCCAGGCCCAAAAGAAGAGCCAGCTGAAATATGGGCTGTGACCTGTGGCATTGCTCTGATGGATGTGAGGCTGTGCTATCTGTGCCCCATCTTAATTTGTCATTCCCACTGGAAAGCAACCAAAGGCTCTGCTGGGAGATCTTTTCATTGCTGCTGTTCAAAAAGGGCATTTTCCTTGCAAGCCATTTGTCTCTGCCTTGTTTCTGCCAGCAGGAGGGAGGGCTGCACATGGCTGGCAGATTGGAGAGGGCCACTGGTGATAAGATGATCAAAGAGAAGCAGAATCCTCGCAGCCCCGGAGTCCAAGGAGCTGTATCCAGCCAGGACAACAAACAGAGCATTCTGCTTTTCCCTCTTTTTAAGCAAGATGTCGTTTCTAATCAGGCTGATGGGCGCAGGCAGGCTCTGCAGTGTGGTTGGGTGTTTCACTGAGAAGGGTATCAGGAAGGTTCCATCCCTGACATGAATTCCTCATTTCTTTGATGAATCATTAGCAGCCAATTTGGAGGAGGCTTCGGGGCAAGTCCCCACCAGCTCTCACACTGCAGGAACATTTATTTGCTGTTTTCTGTTGGCAGGCCCTGGACAGTGCCCACTCCTCGTGACTCACACTGGAGCAATCCCTGTTTTCTGTTTTGATTGGGATAAAAATCATCTCCAGGGATGGATGGAGAGAGGGCTGTGTTACTCAGCTCGTCGTTCACAGCACGAAATCAGGTAATTTTCCAGAGGGGATTGAGACAAACCCGTGGCCATTCTGGATTTCATGGTTGCCACCAGGCCACTCCATACCTGTGGTGGCCACGCTCTGCAGCTTGACTCTCTGGGCTGCAAACGTGGAATGTTGGGATTATCAGGATGCTCTGATGATTGCAGGACATGCTGGGCCCACATAGAATTGTGGCATGTTTTGGGTTGGAAAGGACCTTTAAAAATCCATGGCAGGAACATCTTCCATTGTCCCCTGCAAGCCCCAATGTCCAGCCTGGCCTTGGGCACTGCCAGGGATCCAGGGGCAGCCACAGCAAATCTGGGAATTCCATCCCAGCCCCTGCCCACCCTGCCAGGGAACAATTCCTGCCCAAAATCCCATCTAAATCTCCCCTTTCCCAGCTTACAGCCATTCCCTGTGTCCTGTCCCTCCATCCCTTGTCCCCAGCCCCTCTCCAGCTCTCCTGGAGCCCCTTCAGGCCCTGCCAGGGGCTCTGAGCTCTCCCTGGAGCTTCTCCTGTCCAGGGGAGCCCCCCCAGCTCTCCCAGCCTGGCTCCAGAGGGGCTCCAGGGTCTCTTCTGGACTCTGTCCAGCAGCTCCAGGTCCTCCCTGTGCTGGGGACCCAGAACATGTGAATATTCACAGGGAATCCTTCCCAGGAATGCTACAAGTACCCATACACTGAAGGTTTCCCTGTGGATTCTGACCTCATTAGTCCACACTTACACTTGTGCAGCTTTCCTTTAAACTTCCTCTTGCTTCAACAAAGACATGGGAAACCTTCAGATGAGTTCAGTCACTTATTAACTAAGGATTCCTTAGAAAGGCTCAGTTTTCTCCTTAATGCCACAGGGGACCTTTCATCAGGGTATTTTTTTTTTTCTTCAACCTTCCTGATGAATAATGGGAAAAAGAAGTTCTATTTCTTTACCACATCCAGCTGTTTGTTAGGTGGTGGAGGAGAAATCTGTGATAAGAATCAGAAGGCAGAGCCAAACTGATAAATGTTGTAATCTTGATGATGGAAAAAGAAAAGCAGCTGGGATTTTTCTCTCTTTGTTTCTTCAGTTAAGTCTAGACTATACGTGTCGTGCTTGGAAATAATCTGGAAGTATTTACCAAATTGCATTCTGATTATGATGTCAATAATCGACTGAAAAGAATGAGCAGAGGCTTAATTTAGGAAAGAAATCTCTGACTTGCAGCTCCATGTTGCTTAAGAGAGCAGCACTGAACTTCAGAGATAGAACTGTTCCTTCCTCCCAGTTCACAAAATTTATTCTCACCAGCACTTGTGATTGCCATAAAACAAGAATTTTACATCCCAAACTCCAGAGAAGTGATGGGGGTGAGGAGATTTCACTTCTTGCCCTTTTTTACCTTTAAAATCCAGAGCACCCGTTCAGCCTTCCAAAGGATTTCTTCAGCAAATCTCAAGGAGTGCAAGAAAAAAAAAAGCAACTACAAAGTTTCATGGTCTCTGATCAGAGATATTATACAATTTGTACACAATTTCAGTTTATTCCTAGATTATTTCCTTTGAGCTCTAATAGAATAACTGAGGTTTCTCTTTACTCTTTTCTCTACTCCCTCATTAGCTGCAGTGCTTAAAACAACACCCAAATAATCAGGAATAATTTTGGAAGAGCGTGGCCATAGGTGCCATCTGTCATTGATGGTGACAGGGACATTTGCTGGTTTTTCAGAGGAATCTTTTAAGAGCAGGGAAGTGACTGCATCCCCTGGGTTCATCCCAGCCAGGCATGCTTGGACTGCTTTTTAACCAGCCTCTAAATGAGCTGCTTAATTAGCAGGTAGGCCAAGCAATTTGGAATTTACAATTATAGTTTGAGTACAGGCATAAAAACCACTTTCTCCTATGGCTGGATTATTTTTTTTTTCCCCCCAGTTCAGGGATACTCATTTATTTGATCAGTCAAAAAATGTTAAGTCTAAAGTGAGTACATTCTTATCTCATATTTTCCACCAAATTGGAAAATCTCTCTTCTTTACCTTGTAACATGGCAAAAATCACTGATTCCAACCTTTCCATTGTTAGACCTTTCTGTTACTGGCAGTAAAGTTTATCATTTTCCTTAAGAGTGGCCCTGATTCCACCGAGTTTGCAGTCCTGCCCACAGGGTAGTTTACAGGGATAACACAGGGCTGAAGGTTTGCAGGGAGAAATTCAGCTAAGAAAAGCAGGTGTCAGTCACAGAGAGTCACAGTAGAGAGATGTTATCAATAGGGAATTGTTTTTAAAAGGTTTAAATGAAGGAGATACAAAAAAATTGCAGCAAAAGCTGACACAAAACAAAAGAGCACTGTGGTCTTAAAAATAATGACCAAAAAAAAAGGACAATTTTGATTTTTTTTTAATTTGGATACTTTTTAATAACCTGTCACTGATTCACTCTGATAGCATCCCCCAGGGTAAGGCAAATCCGACATTTACACTCAGATCTTGCAAGATAGAGATATTCAAAAGTCTTTTTTTTTTTTGAGTTAATGTGCATTTTCTTTACTTTCCTTTACCTCTGCAGGTCCCAATGAGCAGTGAAATTCCAAACCATTGAGCTGGATATGCTGAAAAGGTAACTACCTGCAGACCGTGTCATTCAAGCATTTATTTAGGTGCACACTAGGTATTCCTGAAAAGGTCATAAAAGAAAATTCTTCTTATTGGCTGCCTAATTTCAGAGGCTGTAACCAGCTCAAGGTGTTCCCGAGGCTCTGCTGTGGATCCTGTTGCAGCTGGCTGCCAAAGGAATTCCAGATGTGCTAGGGCAGGAGAGGAGGAGGAGGATGGGGAGGGTGTGGTGCCAGCACAGAGGCAGGAAATACCCCTGGATTTTGGCCCTGGTTTTTTTGGGATTATATTTGAAGTGAAGTCAGGAGGGAAATGCAGAGGAGGGAAGCAGAGCTCGGTGTCCAGGTGTGGAGATGTGGCTGCTGAGGGATGCACCCAGTGGACAAAGGTGGCTCCTGGGAAGGTGGCGATGTCCCAGCACGGTGAGGGGAGCTCCACCCTGCCATAACTTCAGGAAGGATTTCCCAGGACAGCAGGAGAAGGAGACAGAGAGACCCAGGTGGTGCTGAACAACCCGGAGTGCTCCTCAAAATCCTCCTCCATCCTGGCTCACCCCTCAGCCAGCCAGGCTGGTGGAACCTGTCAGACCACACCTGCTTGCTGACAGCTCTTCCCAAGCTTTGTTTGTGCGCTGGAGCTGGGAGATTTGAATTCCAAGTGCGTGGGGATGGCTCCCAGGGAACGCTGCCTCCTCCTCTGCCTAATTAGAGAACATGTTCTGGGAGACAAAGATGTGCCAGCCTCCTTCCCAAGTGCTCCACAAGCCATATCAGGAGCTCCAGCAGGAGTTATTCCCTGTCGCCAGGGGCTTGGGGTGCCACGGGTATTTATAGCAGCAGTGTCGTGATTCAAGTGTCTGCTCAGCAAAGGCGGGGACATGCACACGAGGGACCTCAAGGAATTCCCGTGCCAGGACAGCTGGGATGGATCCAGTTTCCCAGGAGCCAGGAGAGAGGTGGGTGGCTCTCACGTCCTCCCTGTCACCACAAGTGCCTGCATCCAGCCCATCTCAGGGTGACAGTGACACTCCAGGTCCCCTCATGCCCTTAGAAGGTTCTCAACTGCTCCGTGTTCCATCCTCTGGCAGGAGCCAGTCCCTTCAGGCAAGGAAAGGATAATTCCACCTCATCCCAAGCCCTGAGCCCAGGACAGCATGGAAGACACACAGTGCTTTATCCAAATAATAAAACTGAAGCCATTCCAATTTCCAGCACGAAGCAAAAGGGGAAAAAAAAATAAAAAATGGTGCCATGAATTCCAATGGCATCAACACAAAGATAAAAAGCAGAGATGCAGCAGGAAGATAAAGAGATTAGAGTATCAGAATTATTACAAATCTTGCCCCTAGCAGTGCCTGTTCCCAAGGCTGCCTGCCATTTCCCAATGATAAGATCCAGGTTTGCAGGCTGAGTAGTGTTTCTTTTTCCCCTATTTGTGCTGGAAAGCTCTGAGCTATTTTTCACTTCAGGCTCCAAGATATTTGCGCTGAAAGGTTCAGCCATTTCTCCAACTGAGGTTACAGACAACAAAAAACCAAAGCTGTTTGGTTGAGAAAAGAGAGAAGCTGAGATTGATTTAAGTTTTGCCACGCTGGCCAAGGATGTGCCCTTTGAAACACCTGTGAAAATCCAAATTTAGCCAAATTATGAGTCTCTGGAAAACTATTGCTCATATATAGTCAGAGTTCGTGTGGTTCCTGAGCATCTGCTGCTGAGGGAAATGTGCCCTTAGTCCAATGCAGGGTACAAAATGACACTGAGATTGAAAACAAGTTAAAAAACAAAGAAAGAAAGAAGGCATTTAATGCTGTTTTTAGAAACATTTTTCAAATTATCCTAAAATTTAAAAAGTGCAAGGTTTTGATTTGAGCAATAATCTCACTGACAGCATCTTCCTAATCATGTGTGCTCTTTCCAGTACCTGCTTTTAGGTCTGTATTTTTTGTAAGTACCCATTAGTAGCTAAAATATGTCTCTGGATGAGAAAAACCATGGAAGAACAAAAAGATCAAGAAAAGGGAATTAGAAATTTCCTTTGTTTCTCAGCATGGGCCTGGTCTTTCACCCATAATCATGAAAAAATGCTTAATAATCCACGGGGTCTTGATTCAGGACAGAACCAGTGGGGATTCAAAGAATTCCTCCAGCTTGCTTCAAGTGGAGTTTGCTTCTCCTTCACAACTTTTTGGGATCATTCCTGGTGAACCTCTGTTAGGAATTCCCACTAATCTGGGGGCTGTGCTGCTAAAAGGGGATAAATACTCCCTTTTTATTTCCTTCCCAGGTATTTTCTGGACAAAGGAGATGTGCTGAGCTAAGGAAAGCTCCCCAGCCTAGAGCTGGGATGAGATGGAATCACAAATCGGGGAAGAGGCTCCAGCAGCCTGGGAAAGCACAGCCCCAAAGCTCAGGTGTGGTACAGCAAGAACAGGATGAACACTCTGAGGTGTGCCAGGTGAAGTGCTCACAGCCACACAGGCTCTCTCTCAGGTAATTATGGGATTATGTAAAGGTCATGGCCTAGAAATTGCCAGCACTGCTGGACAAGTGGTTAAAAAATGCCATCTGCTTTTCTGGTCATAGTAATCCCAAACTGCTGGGCTGCAGCTTTCCTGCACAGCATAAATGTTATGTGATTATATCACTGTGCCATCCTATGATTCTTTTTCCTGTATCATGAATTTGTGCTTTAACACCATGGTTAAACCACACACAGCAATTTTTTTTCCAGCAGAATGAGATGTTCTTGTGCCCAGACCCCAAACAACTGACAGGTAGGAAAATACCCATCAATTCCTTAGAGGAATACCAGAAAGCTCCAAAGCTTCTGGCTTTGTCTTCAATTTTCTCTCTCTGGGACCTGCAGGAGCAGCAAACCAAGACCCTCAGGCCCTTCCATCAACTTCCAACATCCAACCCCTTCCTCTGCCTCCCTGTTCCTCGTGGCCTCTGCTTCTCCCTGTGTTTAACACTTGCTACAACATTTCAGCCAAGAGTTTGAAGCCTCTGTGTTTGTTTTCTCCCTTCCACCATCCCTGGGATATTTAGGATAGAATTCAGTGTAAAATCAGAGCCCACAGCAGCAGCCCTGCTGCTCACATCAGATTTTCCCAGTCCTGAGCTGTGCAGCTGGGCACAATGCTCACTTTGAAATCCCACACCACACACGTGATGGCTTTCATTAAATATATTAAATATATTATCTGGTGATGATGGTGCTGTGGAAAGAATGCTCTCACAGGCAAACTTGCTGCAGAGGGAGGAGACCAAGGGGTTTTTTTTTTTTTCCATTTCCATTGCTGGTTGTAATCTGCAGGGGAATGACTGATGAAGTGGGCAGATGTTTCTCTAGGAGATAAAACTTGGAGTTTCGAGTCTTAGAGGTCCTAGCATGTGATACCTGTGAAAATGGGTGCTTGTAAGAGTGCAGACCTAAAAACAGGTAGGCAGGTGCTTTCCCAATCAGGAGTGAATGAAATATGTGGAAGGAGCTGTTATTTCTGATGCAGAACACGGTTTGTCATCACCACAGAAGAGAACAAGGTTTAGAGGAGCAGTTTCCAGATGCATGAATCAATTGCCACTCCAAAAATTCCACCCTAAATCCAAGAATTAGAGCTGCTACCCTTGGCTTAATCCAGCGTGCAACTTGTAACTCTCAGGAGCGAGCAGAGATCAAACTTATTGGGGAAGCAAGAATTGCAGCCAAAACTAACACAGAACTGTAACTTCCAGAGGAAATATTTAGAGGCATAATGAGAGGGATGGGAAACTAAACATGAAAATCAACATGGGGAAACGAAGCCCTCAGACTTGGCCCGTGTGCTGATGGCCACAATCAAATGAAGGCCAATTGAAAAGAGGTCAGATCAGAAAATAAAACAAGGCACATGAAGTGGGAGATGATACAGGGCAAGAACTGCAGCAAATCAAAAGGTAGTGGCCCAATGCAAACTTTCATTTTCTCTATTTTTATTCTGGATTTGTACCAAAGGATTAAATTTAGCCTTTGTTTGGAGGTTAGAGATGACAGCCACAAAATGTTCCTCAGTTCCTTTCTTGGTGAAGGAGTTGCTCCATCCCCACGAGGGTTTCTGGATGTGCAGTTTGCACACAACCAATTAGGGAAAGGACTGGGAGGAGGATTGGGCAGGAACTATGAGGTTTCCAAACTATTTTAACATTCCAAACTACCTAGTACTACCTAAAACTACCTTCTGGAGTGTACATTGTGTTGCTTGCAGGCCTGAAGATCAGTATCATAAAAGAAGTGCCACTTTTAAGGGGATTTTCCAATGCTCTGACCACGTTTTTTCAACATGTGGTGCTCCCAATTTGCTGGGAGAGTCCAGGGATGTGCCAGGGAGTGAAGGAAGCACAACCTGGGGAGAGAAGAATCCTGGTTTTTCAGGATAGAAATGAAATATTTATCGGCAGAGCAGGTGGAGAAGACCTGTCAGTAATCTCCTGCTCTCTGCAGGGGGGATACACCATTAATAAGCCAGGTTGAGTCATTCCCTGGAGTGTTTTTCTCCAGGGCCATTGGTGCTCCAGCTATTCCAGAGCCATCCCACTTGTTCTGTTCCTGACTGACCCGCTTGGCATCTGCCTGTGCTGCTGCCAGAGCGAGTTTTCACCCACCCTGGGGCTGGGGTTTACATCTGACACGTGTTCCTCCTCTTCCCAGCTCTCTTTCCATGGCCTCTAAAAGAAAGAAGGGATGTTTTTCAAGCATGGTCTCAATCTGGCAAGTCTGAGTGGCTGCGTTTTTGATGCTTTTAGCAGAGCAGAGCCTTCAGCTCTTCATCCTACGCGTCCTTTCCCTCTCCATCCACCCCAAATTTGGGATGCAAATGGGATGAGCCAAGCAAGGGCGATGATCCTCTTGTCCAGGGTTTATTCCAAAGCAAAATGACAGGATGAGAGGAAATGGCTTCACCTTGCACCAGGGGAGGTTAGATTACATAGCAGGAGGAATTTCCTCATGGATAAGGCTTGGCCAGGGCAGTGGTGGAGTCACCATCCCTGGGAGTGTCCAAAAAAAGTGTGGATGTGGCACAGCAGGGTATGGTTTAATGGCGAACATGGAGGTGGTGCTGGGCTTGATGATCTTAGAGGTTTTTCCAACCTTAACAATTTCATGATTCTGTGATAGGAGGAGACAGATTTAATCCACAGCCCTGAGAAACCAGGTTTGGGAAGGTGACAAACATCAGATTATCTGAATTGGCAGCTTTAACTCACATCCAAAGACCACAGAATCTGAATTTTGGGGTCTTTTATTTTATCTTTTTCCCCTATGACATTTTTGGAGGGAGACCTTTCCTCTCTTTGCCTCAACATTTTGTCATGTGGCACTGTCTGAGCACAAACCCAACTGATTTAGAAACACCCCACTGGTGGATCCCTGGGCTGGAAGTCTACATTGGGTCTGATTCCCACATCCTGGAACAACTGGATTGCTCCTCCAGGCAGGCAGTCCAATTTAAGGAAGCACATGGGAACTCCAGGAACCCAGGTTTGCCTCCAGGGATCTGCAGTCAATGAGTTTTGGTTGTACAGGAAAATGTGAAACCTGTTCAGTCGGCTCCCTGGCCACCAGCAGCATCCAAAGGACAATTGCCTCCTTCATTTCCTGGGGTTAGTTTATTTAAAAAAAAAATTCTATTTGTAGTGTTAGCCTTGTGATGGGGTGCAGGAATGGGATGATTTGAAACCCTTGGAATGTAACTGGCTGCTGACTGAGCTCTGGCTGTGACCTTGATTTGGTAATTAATTATGTGACAAAGTTCAGATACAGAGTTTTCAAACATGCAGCTATATTAGAAATAAAATAAAAATTTTGATGAGTTTGGTTTGGCCAGGATATTGAAAAACCACTCGACTTCTCACGGTAATTTAAAACCTTTGTGTCCTACACTGGTGAATCTAGTAACACAAAGTCAAATGTAAGATGAAAATGACCACTGCTAAGTGTGAATTTGGCTGAGTTTTGCCTCTCATTGGGCCCAGGGAAGATTTTCCAACAGAAGTCCAGAAGCTTCAGCATGATGGAAAGAAAAACTCCTTGACTTTCAGGTATCAAATGCTGCTTCAGCAATGGAAATACAAGGTAAGAATTAGGGCAGCTTTGAGAGGCATCCTTTGGGTTTGGATTGTTTTGGCTAAACCAGTATTCTCAGGAATATTGACTAAAAACACATACAGATATGTATAAAAATATAAATAAAAATTATATTAGGCCCATAAATCACCTAAAAGAAAAAAAAAAACAAGGATTTGCTGATGCGGCTTTTGCATAGGAAGAATTATATTTCATTTATTAAAATCAAATGGAAGAGAGTTTTGCTGATGCTCCTCAGAGATGCCAGCAGATGCTGCTGGGAGGAGCAAGTTTCAGGTCTGACCCAACTCCCATCCTTGACAAAGTGGGATGAGGAATTTCTGTGGGCAGCAGCATCTGGGAGAAGTCAAAAAAAATCACCCATTAAAGCAGATAGAAACCACATTTCAAGGAAATAGGATATGATTATAGTAAATAATATGTTTTATGGATGCTTGGATGAATTGTTAACTCCTGGAATTTACTGCTAAAGGACACAAGTGGCTCTCGTAGGACTCTTACCAATGTAACTGGATGTGGGTTATTGAAGCCCTTGTGTCTCTACAGGCCAGATTTATTGAAACATTTCCACACCTGCACAATTAGAAAGCGTTAATTAACAAAGAGTAAATCTGCAGGGTGTGTGTTTTGTATGAGCCTGGTGTTTGGCTTCTTGGCATTGTTGGTTGCTGGGCAGTACCTCCAGGTGCTGCACAATGGAAATTTGGCTTTCACTCCCAAAATTTACTCCCTGTTTTGAGTTTTCCTACCAACCTGATGTTGTAGCTTGGTTCCTGATGATCAGGAGGGAAGGTGTAAGGAAGATCAGGACAGCCATGGGATCACCACCACTGAAGAGTTCAAAATGTTCGTGGAGGTGGCACCTGGGGACATGGCTTAGTGGTGCTGGCTTAATGGCTGGATTTGATGATCTTGGAGGTCTTTTCCAATTTACTTATTCTGTGATTCTAGGGTTTCAATCTGTTGCTAGATGTTACTGGATGCAGGGCTTGTCCTGTGCTTGTGCACATGGCATCAACACAGCTTTTTACCAGGGCATCGTGATAGGACAAGGGGGGAAGGCCTTTAAACTGAAGAGAATTAGGTTTAGGTTAAAAATCAGGGATAAATTCTTCCCTGTGAGGGCGGGCAGGCCCTGGCACAGGGTGCTCGGAGCAGCTGTGGCTGCCCCTGGGTCTCTGCAAGTGTCCAAGGTTGGACAGGGCTTGGAGCAGACTGGGACAGTGGAAGGTGTCCCTACCACGGCAGGCAGTGACACTGGATGGATTTTAAGGTCCTTCAACCCAAACCATTCTGCGATTCTTTGATTCCCAGCCCCAAAGGGGGTGTTTCTCCAGCTATCTTAGCTTGCTGTCTTATCTGCGCTGCTCTTCCAAGGAGTGCAGCTGTGTGTGCCATGGGGTGGGTTCTGCTTTGCCGCCGTTCCTTCCATTCATTTATTTGTTTATTGCCCTTGTCAGCTGCACGACAAACATTTCCTCAAGGCTCGCTGCTTGACACGAGGCCGAGCTGGGCGGTGCCGTGCCCGGGCACGGATGGCTTCGTGCTCGGGGCTGCGAAAGGAGACGTTGAACACTGATAAAATAAAATAAGTAAAACGGGAAAAAAAAAAAAGTTTTAAAAGAGTAAAATCAAAGGAGGCAGAGCGGTGACTTCTCGGAACACGCTGACGGCCGATCCGAGCCGCTCTTCTCCGTATCCCCCGGCCGGCCCGGGGGCACAGCGGC
>VWYI01013662.1:28572-104479 GCA_013399455.1 Anthoscopus minutus
TCTCCGCAAACTTTCCCTCCCCCCTGCGCGGGCTGCCCGGCTTCCCTCTGGCTCCGTTCATCCCGTGCTCCCCTCAGCCCCGGCTCCCCTCAGCCCCGGCTTCGTTCATCCCGGGCTCCCCTCAGCCCCGGCTGCGTTCATCCCGGGCTCCCCTCAGCCCCGGCTCCCCTCAGCCCCGGCTCCGTTCAGCCTCGGCTCCCCTCAGCCCCGGCTCCCTCAGCCCCGGCTCCGGCTCCCCTCAGCCCGGGTTCTCCCCGGCTCCGGCTCCCCTCAGCCCCGGTTCTCCCCGGCTCCGGCTCGCCTCAACCCCGACTCTCCCCGACCCCGGCTCTCTCCGGCTCCCTCAGCCCCGGCTCTGTCCGTCCCCGCTTCCCCCGCAGTGCCGCCTGCCCGAAAGCGAGCGGGGCCGTAGCGGCAGATCACGGGCAGTTTCTTGTTTTATTTGCACATTTACGCAATAGGAGTAGAGTAAAACCTCCTCCCGCAGTCGCGGAGAGATCCGAGCCCGGGCTCGGGGTCTGAGCCCGCCGTGCCCCGGAGCTGAGCCGGTCCCGGCCGGGCATCCCGCGGGCGGGAGCTGCGGGGATCGGGGGAGGCGATGCTTCCCGGCCCCGGAGTGCGGCCGCAGGAGTTCATTCGGATGCTGGATTCGCGGCGGGGCTCGGGGGAAGGTTGTTCTCGTTGCCGGGAGTTCTGTGTTGTTTGCGGGGTGTTCTGGTGGGACTTGCAGCGAGCGCCGGTACCTGCGGTACAGCCGGCGGCTGCCGACCCTCGCCGGGAGGGGGGAAAAAGTGAAATCGGATCCCAGGCGGCTTTCAGGGGAAGGTATGGTCAGTAGCAAATGCAGTTTTAAAAGCCTCCCAAATTGAAAAGGAGACACTTTCATAGGATCAGCGGGGGTCTCTACCCAAATGGCCTTTTATCTTCTCTAAACTGGCTGCATTCTCTCACCTCTGGACCATCATTGTGCTGGGCGGCCTCCTAGGGTTCGTTTTGTCTGGGCGAACACTGAGCTGTCTCTTGTCCTTGCTGCGAAGAAGACGCGGATTTAAATGACTTCACTTAACAAGGTACATTATTGATGTACTGAATTCAAGGAAGTCCCTTTTTTTCCCCCTTCTGCTGTGCATAGGCATGTATGTATTTTGCCTCAAAAGATATAAGTATAATCCTTTGCTTTGGTGGAGTCTCTGTTAATGCAAATTAAGCCAGTATAATTGCATTGCTAAATCCCTTTCTGGCATTAAAAAAAAAATATAATACGATCACTGAAATGTGTGTTGTATTTGTAAAAGCAGCTCATAAAAATATACGATGTTACAGAAATTAACCATAGGACGAGCCAGGGTTTCTTTCCAAGAATTGTACCATGATCCAAGCATGGGAACAATCTGGATGCCAGTGCACAGGGATGCAAATGATGTTAAAATTCTGTTTACTATTAGTCGGATATTTAAGGCTCTGAAGTAATTTAATGTGGTGAAACTGGTAGTTAAACTGAAACCCTTTTCATATTGAGCTCTATTTTTATATGCTTCATATTTTGACTGTCTCAACTCCCATCACGCTAATGCCCAGCCTGTCCTTTGCTCCCCCCTGCAACATTATTACAGCTGTTTAAGATTAAAAACCGGTGGGAACAAACCTCCCATGATTTTAGAAGCTTTTTTGCTGACCTCCTACAGTAGAACAAAAAATGTTATGACATGTGTCACTGCAGCCCGTGCTTCTCACTTGGTTTTAGGGCAGCAATTTCCAAAGCCTCCCCAGGCGGGGCTGGGTGTAGCTGGCACAAAATTCCCCTTTTTTTCTGCTTGTGCAGGGCTGTTGATGAGTGGTGGTGAGCACCTGGTGCCAGGTGAGGGCTGCCAGCGCAGTGGGGATGCTTGGGCTGATGCAAACAGGTTGTGTTTGCAGAAAACAAAACGTGTGGGATTTTGGAAGGAGAGTGAGAACACTTTCATGCTTTAACTGGATACAAATCCGAGGGTGTTGTCCTGGTTTAGAGGATGACAGGCCCCAAGTCAGGACTGGTGAGGGGAAGCCGTGGTGGTGGCAGGAAGGGTTGAAATCCAACCATTATTAGCGAGCTATGGTTTTATTTCACTTCATAAACCAGAGAGGAGGAAGTGGCAGGATTTAATGCTTCCCTTGTGTTCTCTGGCCCTTGCCAGCTGTGGCTGCCACATCTGCACATCCCGGTGACAGGCAGGAGGTGGTGTCACCAGAGGGCTTTTTGCAGGAAGGGTCGGTCTGAGCTGGAGGTGGGGAGGAAGCATCCAATGAGTGCGGGAGCAGGTGGAAATGCTTCCATAGAGGGAAGGTGAGAGGTTGGTTGGGTGTGTTTTGAGTCTGGGAAGAGAGGGAGGTGTAGATGGAGCCTCTGTGAGTGCAGGAAGGCAGGATGAGCTGGAGTCTCCAGAGCAGACACCAGAGGAGCAAGTGGAAGAGGTAAGAGAGAAGCACAGAATTTGTGAGCCTTAAATGCCTGTGAGAAGGGGCAGGGAGTAATGAACGTGGAAGCTGTGAGGAATGAGCAAAATCAGGTTTCTGAGGGGGCACTGGCAGTGCTGTAAACGAGCTCCTTCTCTGCGTGGTGTCTCCTTCCTGTGGTACCTTCTCCTTCTACCTGTGCTTCATGGCGCTGGTCCAGCAGCACTGAGTGTTTCTCATAAAATCACATTATTTTGCATTGTTGAGAGGAGTGAGGCACAGCTGGAAGAGAGGCTGAAGCTACAGGCAGACTGAGGATGAGAGAGGTTTCTGGTGGCAGCAGCAGTCTGACAATTGATTTTGGCACTGACACTGCTGCTTTCTATTTACAGAGACTTGCATGAGGGCGGTGTGTGACTGTTACCTTTGGGGAGTGCTTTGTTTCCTCACCCAGGCCAGTGCTCTGGTTTCATTTATGAATTTATTCCTTGAATGGTACTGCCTAGAGCAGCTGAGGATCATGCAGTGTAGGTGACAACTTGTGAGTTGCATCATTTGCTGAACGTGTTGAACAGCAGCTTAAGAGTTTCTTATTTAAATTTCCAATTAGAATATAGTATTTGTACCATACCAAGGATTCCCTTGGAGAGAGCACGTGCTGGGCTCTGCAGTGTGTGTGGGTTCCTGGGTGTCTGACTCTGTGTCATTTCTCCAGGAGTGGTTAAATATTGAAAGTTCATCAGTTGTCTTGATTTCCTCTGTTGCTCTGATTAATTATTGTTCCCCCTCTGTCTGACAGTTCTGCCAAAGCCTCAGTTAAAGATGTTGCTGTGTCTTCCCTTTCAGGTACTGGGGTGTGAGTGCTGTGTACATACACATCTTTGCAGGGGGTTTTGCCCCGAGCAGCAGAGGTGATCAGTTTATGTTTCTGCCCAAAACAACCAGAAACAGCCTCACCACAATCTCTTCCCTTCCCTCTCCCTCCTGTGGAGAAGGACTGTGGGTTGTGCTCAGTCACCTGTAAGTGTTCCCTTCAGCAGCCAGAGCACATTGACAGCATCCCTGTCGTTCCAGGGAACTCTTCTGGCAGCATCTGCGATCCCAGCTCCGCATTCCTTGGCATTCCCCAGCAAACTGCATCCTAAATATCCCATGGCATCGCTTGCCAAGGGCTGGAGCTCGCTCAATGAGTACTTGTGTGACAGTCCTGTAATATATTCTCCTGGGCAGAGCTGGCACTCAGCACTAATTAAAAGTTCAGAGCCCTTTTTTTTTACTAAAATTAAAACTAAATTGGTGGTTGTGGTATGATCTGGTCTGCGGGTGGAGTTTCACCATCGCTGTTACCTGGCTCATCTGATCCCAGCTTCTCTGGCCTGGCTGAAATTACAGGGTTGGTTGTTGGTTGAAACAAATGACATTCTTTAGTTGGGAGGTGAAGGCAGGAAAAGAAGAAATCTGAACTTCTGTGAGTGCTTGGTTTGGTTTTGGCGAGGTTTAACCCTCTAAATCTGCTCTGGGTGAGGTGAGGAATATTTTTTGATAGTGCAAGGTAATGTTTCCATCTCCAAAACAGGGATGTAATACTTGTAGCCAGAGTTGAAAGGAGGAAGAAATGCTTTGAAGATGAAAAGCATTCAGTGCCTCTGTAACTCTCAAAATGCATGTTGATGTTTCCAGCCAGACAGTAACAAAAAGTTGTAGGCCCAGAGGGCCTCGAATATTTGTGAAGGCAGCTCTGCCATCTTAATCCTTAATTCCTACTCTGTGAAGGAAGCACAGCCCTTTCTCATTGCCTGCAGCTGGTCTTGGGGGCTGGAATTTAAAAAAATCATTTTGAATCTGAAAAAAAAGCAGTTTGCCTGTCACTTTTTCCCCCCAGTTTATTTTTAATATTAATACAGTGCAAACAATAATGTATGAATACATCAGGTGATGCAGTGATGTGTAAAATGAGAGTTTAGTACAGGCTTCTCCTGGCTGATTGGCAAGTATAATATTTATTTATCTCCCTAATTGTTTGTGTGGCCGTGTTTTTCAGGAACAGATTGTACTGAGACAAGCACAGCATGGAGATGGAGAGTTGGCCAGGGGTTTATATGGGCTGAAAAATCCACATTATTTGAGGATTTTTGGGTGATGGCAAAGAGTTGAGGTCACCAGAACTGCCCATTTATTCGATCCTTTTCAAAATGAGCACTGACAGAATGCAGCATTACTTATTTTTTGTTTTTGTGATGAGATTGTCTTCTGGCTGATGGATTTACTACTTAGAAGAGATAAATCCCATTTTGAGCTGTCCTGGTGGTTCTCCATCTCTGAAATCAGGGGTTTCACACATTTCTCCACTTCTTCTGATGGATCTTTATAAATAAATCTGTGGTGACTGTGAGGTACTTGCACAGCCAGTGGTGTAAAACCCCACGTCCTGCAGCTCTGAAACCTGGACCTTGTGCACCCTCAGCACAAAAAAAGGGCTTCCTTTTCTTTTTTCCTGTTATTTTCAGCTTGTGAAGCTGAAATACAAAAAAACAACAACCCAGAAGTAAGGAAGGTTGTTAAGTGTTTGATGGTACCTTTTTGGGTTATTTGAATATTATTTGGCAGCAGTGTGTGCTGTGGTAATAATTACAGAGGAGCAAAACCTCATCTGTTTTCCATGGTTATGCCTTAGTTTGGAAATCCAGCTACAGCAGCTTTATTCGAGGCTCTCTGACAGCCAAAATTTTTTATCCTTTTCGACACATATTCCTTTTTTTTTTTTCTTTTTTTTTCCTAACATGAAACATTTCCAAAAAAACAGCGAGAGGTCCTGCTGGAAGGGCAGGCCAAATCTAAATTTTTAATTAGGCTTTGAGTCTGTCTCTTCAAAGGGTCGGGGCATCCTTACTCATGTGGCATCAGCCAAGGCTGACATTCCACTTCAAACACCGGGAATGCAGCTGGCCCTGGCAGATAAAAGTTGGGATGTGGAGCAGCAAGGTGGGCTGGCAGATAATGAGCTGTGCCCAAGGATCCTGGGACAGCAGGAATTCAAATATCCTGGGAGGTGACTGGGAAGCTCAGCTGTGGCAGGGCTGATAACACAAGGAAGGCACTCAAGGAAATGCACCCATTTTTCATGGAGTGGTTGGTGCCTGAGAAGCTGCTCTGCTGCCATAGCCTGGCCGGGCACTGAGGGGAAAAAAACCCAGTTTTTCTTGTCAAAAAACACTGAGAAATTCTCTTCTTTCAGAGAGGCAAGATGTGCTTGAATTAGGGGAAAACCCCACTTGTGTGTGTGTTTCCCAGTTATTCATTTATACCTGTATATTAAAAGNGGGGGAAAACCCCACTTTTCTTGTGTGTGTTTCCCAGTTATTCATTTATACCTGTATATTAAAAGTGGCTATTAATAAACAGTTTTTTTTGTTTGTTTGTCAATTTTTAGGGGTGAAATTGGCCAAGAAATGTTTGGAGCCTTGTGAGCTCAGTGCTCTCCTGTGTGCAACTGCCCAGTTCTTAAGGGAGTATCCTGAATTTTGGTTATTTCCATTGTTAGGGCACTCCATAGATGGAACTGGGATTTAGGGCTACCTGAGCCTAGCTCTCTGTGAAGCTTGGAAATTGCAATGCCTCAGGAATAGTGGCCCAGGAATGATTTATTTTGATGCAATTTGAATAGGAAAATACTAATCTTTTTTTCTTTTTAATTTATTGTTTCTACAAATGAATAGTCTAACTTAATAACTGCAATTTTAGTGACTTACCTGATGCACCAGTCTTTGTTTTGTACGTCAAAAATTTTGCTGAGGTTTTGATTAATAGGTCTTGTGCTATAGTTTTAATGCAGAATAAAATGTAAAAATACAGAGAGCCTGCATTCCTTAATCATAATTTTCCTGTAGCTTCTTGTTGTTCAATACCATGCAACGTTAATGAAATCTGAAAGGAAATCCTTGTGTTCTCTTTTCCATGGAAAACAGTATAAAAACATTAGTGCTTATGCAATGTCTGTTGTGGAAATTTTCCTTTTCTGATTTAAAACATAAGCCAAGTTATTGCTTGAACCTTGTGCTCTGTGTGTTCTTCCCTGTGCAGAAATCTGGATGAAATTATGTGTCTGCCTTAGCAGTGAGAATCTGAGCTGACTTTTGAAACAATCCTGGTGCCACGGATCAGGAACGCTCATTTCAATCCCAGGAAAAGTGGAAATGGAGTCACTTCATCAGCTCTCACTGGACAGTCTACCAAGTGATTTTGCAAAAGTATAGTTGCAAATTTACAATAATTAGTAAAAGCAAACTATTACATCTCCCTTTAGCAGCTTCCCAGCCAGGAGCAGCTGATAAAAGCAGCTTTTTGTGGTGCTCTTGGCCTCTGAGCTCCTGGGTTTGCTCAGCTTGGACTGTGTGATTTGAACCCCCTTCCACCTTTTGGATACAAAACTGTAATTTTCCTTTCAGCATGTCTGCAGAACTGTCTAGCCAGTGTTCCCTGTCCAGTTTTGACCTTCTTTTGCACATATCCCTGCAATGCTGTTGGAATTTCTGGCTGTACTTAGGATTGTCACAGGTGGGAATGAGGCCAGGGTGGGAGAAAAAAACCCCCTTTAAAACAGACACATCTGGAAGTTGCCATAAAAGTTTCTAGGAGCTGGAAGGCCTTAAGCAGAATTTCTGGTGTGTTTGCCCAGTGGGGTTATTTTTGTGCTGTTTTTTGGGGATTTCACACCAAATTGCATGAGGACATCAGTTCAGCTGCACAGAGATGATGTGGTGGTACCACACCAAAGGGCTGAGGTGCTCCCATGACCTCCCTGGCCCTGCTCAGCCCCTGCTTCTCTCCCTCTCAGCAAAGGAAGAATTAGAAACATTTCCTTTTGGGCCGTGCTTTCACCTCAGGACTCAAATCAAACAAAACCTGGGGAGGTGTTTGTGGTGATGGGCTGTGGGGAGAGGGGTCAGACTCCCAAAAGCAGCTGTAGTGGGAGCCTGGAGCAAAACCAGCCCTTGGGAAGGCCACACGGAGAGGCAGGAGAGCCTTTAATTGTTGGGAAATAAGGGAACCCCAAGCTTTGTGGGGCAGGAGTGTCAGGGCAGCATTTGGCACTGCCCTGGATGGTGAGTGAGCCTGGGATTTATCCAAACCAGAGCCTTTTCCTGGAAGCTGTGTGAGCACAGGGATCAGCTGTGAGGTCCAGTCATGGATCATTGCCTGTGATGATTCCTTGTGACAGGGATGAGGAGCTGGAAACTGCTGGAGCAGTGCTGAGCTGCAGGAGAGCTGTGGGGTGACAGCAGAGCTGTTCCTGCCCCCAGACCATTCCTGGAGCTGTGCCAGGTGGGATTGCTCCATGTGGGATGGCTTCAGCTCCTTCCCAAACCCCAGGAACTGGGATCCCCAGTCCTCAGCAGAGACTGGTTGTGTTTGAATTGTAGTACTGGAAGAGAAAAATGAGTGGTGTGAGGCCTTTTGGGGTGAAGGAGCTGAGGTGTTGGATGTGCTGGAAGCCAGGAGAGCTTTTTGGGAATACCCTACAATGGATTCCTTGGTGTGGCTGTGGAATTGTGCATTTTGTGGGAGCAAAAGTAAATTTTCTAAAAAGGAAGTTTTGCTTTCAGTGGTTGCAAACCAGCACAGGGATGAGGAACTGGAAACTGCTGCTCCTGCCCCCAGACCATTCCTGGAGCTGTGCCAGGTGGGATTGCTCCATGTGGGATGGCTTCAGCTCCTTCCCAAACCCCAGGAACTGGGATCTCAGCAGAGACTGGTTGTGTTTGAATTGCACTGGAAGAGAAAAATGAGTGGTGTGAGGCCTTTTGGGGTGAAGGAGCTGAGGTGTTGGATGTGCTGGAAGCCAGGAGAGCTTTTTGGGAATACCCTACAATGGATTCCTTGGTGTGGCTGTGGAATTGTGCATTTTTTGGGAGCAAAAGTAAATTTTCCAAAATAAATTTTACTTTCAGTGGTCTCCTGTCCATTGCAAACCAGCACAAGGGCAGCTGCTGATGGGAGGTGGGTACAGAAGGAGGTCACATCCAGGATATTTTTATTGTTTGTGGTCAGTGAATTGGCAGATTGTTTTTCATCTTTTCTCCAATATTGAAATCAAGGGGGATTTCTGACTTTTGATAAAGGTTATTGGGAGAATAAGAAAGAAGCAGGATCTTCCATCATTACAAGGAGTGTGAAATGAGAAGGAAAAGCCACTTCTACTCTGTGGATCCTAAATTGCAGTTCATGTTTTGCTACTGGAAGCTGAACCTACCAAAAAAAAAATATAAAAGGCCATTTTTTTTTCTCTGTTCACTATTTCCAGTTGGCAACAGTCTGATCAAGCCCTCATGGCCAGGTGTATTCCAGAGGGTCCAAACCAACATTTAGGAGACAGGATTTTTGTCTGGTTTGTATTGGCACTGAAGGATAAAAATAGAAGTGTTTTTAATTTGAGGGTAATACATTTAACAGTTTTAACAATGAAAGGGTATTTTTTTACTTCCTTGAGCACATTGTTTGCCCAAGGATTTGTCTGGAATATGAATTTCAGAATTGCCTTTCTTTGCTTTTGTTGGTGGCTCTCTGGGGCTGCCAGGTGTGATGTGGGATTTATTCCCTTGGTCTGTTTTGGTGGAGTTCAGCTGCACACAGCATTTTATAGGGGAGCTGCACTTTGTGGAGCAGGAATAAGCACTGAGGATGCTTGTTTGTCACAGGCTGGTTTTAAACTGCAAATTTCAGGCTTTGATCTGTTTGATTAAAATTAGGAAATGTTATTCCCGGCTACACAGTCTCTTGTGTTTTCCTTGGAGGAGATTCTGATTAAAAAAATGCAAGACAGTTAATATTGACATACATGGCAGGAGGAGGATGGAAATCGTAAACTTCTGAGAGTTTTTTAGCTTTAGATGAGCTTCTCCAAGGTGGAGGTTGCAAATCCAAACCTAATGGCACTAAGTAGCCAAGCTTCTCTTGTGAGTTACTGCTCATTAGTGCAGTTGGGGAAAACCAGAGATCCTATTTTTAATTTTTTCTTTTTGACTGAAATCAAGCTATAATTATAAATTATCATATCCTGGCTTTTCCTTTTGAATTCTGCGGCTGTTATATTTTACAATCCCTAGATCATTTCAGTAGCTGCTTTGCTGGATCTGCTTGATGGTCTTGAAGTTGTTAAAGTCAGTTCACTGATGATCCAGCTGTTCTTGGCAGAGAGGAGCCTCTGCTGTGCTGAGCTCACCCCTGGGAGCACAGAATTCTACTCCAAAAGTTGTGCTTGGTTTCTGAAATTTTAAATACTGACATGATGCTGTATTTCCATGAGAACTGCTGGCTGCAAAGCCAAAGTTAAAGCAACTGCAGCCATAGCCATGAGAGGAGATAACTTGTTTAATAGAAATAGAAATGCCCAGTTGTTTATTTTTATTTGGTGTGAAATTCAATCTCATGAATTTTAAAATATTGATTCGCTGTGATGTCACAGAAATAGAATTCTGCCTCCCCCTTCGTATTTATGTATTTATTCAGCAAGTGGTTGGCTGAAAGTCTAGAAATACATTTTAAAAAAAGTATATTCTGGTAATTGCAACCTCAGACTTTGAAATGCTGCTTTCTCCTACCTTTCCAAGAATAGAAACTCGGCCTCCAAAAATAAATGAAACCCAACATCCATCACCATGGTTTTCAGTGCTTGGAATAGTGGATTTCTCCTGGAGGTGCAAAGGTGCAGCAGCTATTTTGGGGAGGGTAGATGTGGAGTGGGGATGGAATGAATGCAGAGCTGCTCTGGGAAGGCTCATTGGAAACATCCTGAAAAGTCAGGATACAGAGGAGGAGCAACAAGCAGCTCCAAAGGGATAATAGTGATTAAACTATTTAGTGCAGGAAGGCATTAATTTGGGAATCTGGAATCTCCATGTGTTAGTGCAGGTGCACCCTGTGTAGGTCGGGCTCATTCCAGGCTCTTCCCTGTTTTTTATTACCCCACATCTTCCTGCAGCTTTGATACAAAAGATGTCCCTTCTTGTCCCAGCTGTGATCCCAGACTGTGGCTCCTTGGGAAGCACAGGGGGTTCCCTTGGAGTCTGAACATCAAACTCCTGTGCAGGGACAAGGAGCAGCAGGGCTGGATTTCTGCTGCCTTCCCATGTCCCTGCACCATTCCTGGCCTCTGCTTTGCTGCTTTCCTGCCGTTTTTGCCATTCCCTGTTTGCCATTCCCTGTCTCCTTGCTTCCCAGTGCCACTGCAGTGCTGGAGGTGCCCGTGGCACTGGGTGAGCACTCAGCCTCACTCTGCACAACAGAGGGGGCCTGCTGCTGCTGCTGGGAGAGGACATTTCTTTTTAATCCTGAAAATAGAATCACAGCCTTTGTTTGGGATCCTTTTTGGGATCCTTGCTCAGAAATGAAGTTAGAGCCAGTGTCAGCATCAGGCCCTAAGTCTGAAAATATATTTAGAATATGGAAACCTTGCTGTAGCAAGGCTGTGGTTTGCACAGGCTGGAATGCAAAGCTGGCCCATAGCCACACCCACCCTGGGGAGGATTCTCAGCTTCTGCTTTGATGATGCAGAAAGAAAAAGATTTTTTTTTTTAATTACTTTTTTAAAAACTTTTTGTTTTCCTTCTGGTGGACAGAAGATAATTTCCTTTCTTAAAGAGATGGCAGGAGACTGTGCCTGCCTTAGTTATTCAAAATCTCAGGAGATGCTGAGCCCCTGTGGGAAAAGGGAAGGGAGGCAAAAGATGGAGAAAGAGGATAAAGTGGCTTTGGTGTTGATAAGAGCAGGCGTGGCAGCTGAGTAGTTCATCCTGATCCATGGTATAACAGCAAGATCTGATCTATTATTTGCATTATTTATTAACTTTCTGTTTCCAGCCTACCAGAGCAGCGATTCCAGTGCATCATGTCTGGTGCAGAAATACTGTCAAAGCTTGAATCCTCTTTTCCATGTTTTCCTGAACAGTGTGAGCTGCCTGAGTGCCACCAAAGAAAGGAATGAAAGCCTTAAAATACAAAATCCACGTTCAGCTGCAGCTGAGTGTTACTCAGAGGAGCTGTGCAGCATTCCCAGCTCCTCATTTCAAATCCCAGTTTTCCAGGGACAGACTTTAAAAATCTTATTGTGCAGTTGAGTTAGTGACTGAGCCTTCACTTTATAATCACTTTATAAAACGCAGGCACATTAGCAGG
The DNA here is from genome assembly GCA_013399455.1 of Anthoscopus minutus. Classification (NCBI taxonomy): domain Eukaryota; kingdom Metazoa; phylum Chordata; class Aves; order Passeriformes; family Paridae; genus Anthoscopus; species Anthoscopus minutus. The sequence continues at coordinate 40,177 of VWYI01013662.1, forward strand.
ACGTGTTTAATGGACACAAGGCCCAGATGAAAGGGCTCTTTGTGGCAGGAGCCTTTTGTGCCTTCCTGGATCCCTCAGCAATTCCTGCAGAGCTTCCCAAGTCTGGCTGACACCAGGGGCCGAGGAAAAGCCCTTGTGGCTTTCAGCTTGAGTGGAGAATAATGGGGAGCAGGATGGGAGTGGGGGAGGGCTCTGAACTCTCCAGTTCCTCCTGGCCCAGCTGGGGCTTTGCATTCCCAATGACCTCGGCCTTCCCGGGAATCACAGCTGGGACTGTGGAGCAGCATCCACACCTGGGCACACGGGGGTAATTTTATTTCTCAGGTTTGTCTGTAATGGCCATCCCCTGTCTCCACAGCAGCATTTGATGTATTGGTTATTTTTTTATTGATTATTTTTGTAAACTGAGATTTGATGTTGTCTCTCATCTTCCCTTTAATCTCTTCAGCTGCGTTTTGTTTGCTGTCTGTGGCTCTTAAAAAACCTTTTTCTAATCTTAATGTTTCATCCTCAAAAAATAAGGCTGCAAGGTCGTAGGTATGTTCATCTTGACCTGACAATAATCTTCATGAGAACAAGAATTTAGTGGACATATATTTAACTTTCCATTAACTTCAGCAGAAAAGATCCTGGAATTTCTGATAAAGATGTCTCACTTTGTGTTGTGGGGTCACAAGCACAGAGAGTTTTAACTTCTGCAAATACTTCAGGAGATGCGTTGCAGTTTGGAAATTGCTGAATAAAGATGAAATGAGAGAAGATTATTAGCAAAAAAACCCAAACGATGGGGGTGGGGGAACATACACAAGAAAATGCACATAATTAATTAAGTTAGCAATTGGATAAATGTGATTGAAGTAGGATTTGTAGTTTGGTCAGATCCCAGAATCATTAACATTGGAAAAGCCCTCCAAGGTCACAGAGTCCCAGTTGTTCCCAATCCCCAACTTGTGCCAGCCCCAGGAATTCCCTGGGCACTTCCCTCGATGGGCACTCCAGCCCTCCCTGGGCAGTTCCAGTGCCTGAGCTCCCTTTCCATGGGGAAATTCCTGCTGGGAAAGGTTGGTGTGCAAACGCTGCTCCAGATGTGTGGGGATTCCAGCACTCAGCCTCACCTTGCTCCTTGCCTGGGCCACCAGCTGCTTGTCTCCATCTCTTCCTTGTGTTTGCCCTCAGTTTTTCACACTCCAGCACATCAAGAGAGAGCCAAAGTTCTTCAGTCTGGCTTGAGCCTGAGCATCTGCAGCTTCTCCAGAGGCAGGAGCTGGTTTTGGTACCTGGAGCTGAATGCAGCTTCTCCAGGGGCAGGAGCTGGTTTTGGTACCTGGAGCTGAATGCAGCTTCTCCAGGGGCAGGAGCTGGTTTTGGTACCTGGAGCTGAATGCAGCTTCTCCAGGGGCAGGAGCTGGTTTTGGTACCTGGAGCTGAATGCAGCTTCTCCAGGGGCAGGAGCTGGTTTTGGTACCTGGAGCTGAATGCAGCTTCTCCAGGGGCAGGAGCTGGTTTTGGTACCTGGAGCTGAATGCAGCTTCTCCAGGGGCAGGAGCTGGTTTTGGTACCTGGAGCTGAATGCAGCTTCTCCAGGGGCAGGAGCTGGTTTTGGTACCTGGAGCTGAATGCAGCTTCTCCAGGGGCAGGAGCTGGTTTTGGTACCTGGAGCTGAATGCAGCTTCTCCAGGGGCAGGAGCTGGTTTTGGTACCTGGAGCTGAATGCAGCTTCTCCAGGGGCAGGAGCTGGTTTTGGTACCTGGAGCTGAATGCAGCTTCTCCAGGGGCAGGAGCTGGTTTTGGTACCTGGAGCTGAATGCAGCTTCTCCAGGGGCAGGAGCTGGTTTTGGTACCTGGAGCTGAATGCAGCTTCTCCAGGGGCAGGAGCTGGTTTTGGTACCTGGAGCTGAATGCAGCTTCTCCAGGGGCAGGAGCTGGTTTTGGTACCTGGAGCTGAATGCAGCTTCTCCAGGGGCAGGAGCTGGTTTTGGTACCTGGAGCTGAATGCAGCTTCTCCAGAGGCAGGAGCTGGTTTTGGTACCTGGAGCTGAGTACCTGGAGCATCTGCAGCTTCTCCAGAGGCAGGAGCTGGTTTTGGTACCTTGAGCTGAATGCAGCTTCTCCAGAGGCAGGAGCTGGTTTTGGTACCTGGAGCTGAGTACCTGGAGCATCTGCAGCTTCTCCAGGGGCAGGAGCTGGTTTTTGTACCTTGAGCTGAATGCAGCTTCTCCAGGGGCAGGAGCTGGTTTTGGTATCCTGGAGCTGAATGCAGCTTCTCCAGGGGCAGGAGTGGTTGGCTGAGTGGTGGCTGAGGGTGAAACCAAGGGCTGGGCTGCAGCCAGGTGCCCTCAGAGGGATTGGAAAGGAATTCATTTGGAAAATGCTGCCAGAGGAACCTGCATGGCCATGGGGAAGAGGAACGGGGTGAAAGGCAGAGGGCTGGGCTCTGTTCTTCTGGGACTTGAATGCATTTCTTGTCTCAGGATCAGCCAGGATGTTCTGCATTGATGGCACTGAGCTGAGGGAGAATTTCATCTGGATAATTGGAAGAAGCTTTTGGAGATGAAGCTCTCGGGGCCTTTTTGCCAAGTGAATTTGGGGCATTTTCTGTATGAACCCATGGAGGACCTTCCTAGGTGTGCCTGTTAATGGAGGTGTGTGTGCCAGGTGTTCCTCAATCTCCTCTCACCAAAGAAAAGCCCTCACAGAAGTCAGATCTGTGATTTAATTCCTCTCTTAAGAGGAATTTATTTGTATTTCCCTGTTATCCCCCCACTTAACTCTGTGTTTAAAAAATCTCTTATCTGGGAACGTGTGCAAATGTATGGTATTTTTTTTCTCTTCCTCTTTTTTCATCAAAATAGAAGAAAATCTGGCAAAGGACTGAGGTTTTGGGTTTTTTTCTTTTTTAATTACCTCTATTTGTGACTCATCTTAGGGTTAAAAAGCTCCCTGGTTCATGAACTTTCCCATTTTTATTTTTTTTTGTTTTGTTTTCAGTGCTTAGCTCATTAGGTAGAATCTCCTGTATAATTATCTGTAATTTTCTATTCCCCTTGCTCAGTAAAATATTTGAGAAACAAACACTGTGGTAATACTGTGAGCTGGGCTTTTAATTTTAAATTCTTCATTAATTTCACTGCATGTTTGCTACGAGTTTTGTGTTCTGCACGTGTGATCTTCAGTTTTTTAAGAGAGTGTTGAACATTGAATTGAAATCAGTTTCTACTTTGTCAGGTGACAATTCCTCATGAAAAATAATATAATTTTCCTTTTCACACAGCTACTGCTTTGCAAGCTGGGATAACAAATGCTCATTTTTTATAATCAGCAAAAAAACACTTCTTGTATTGTTATTGCTATTTTATTTTTGGTGACTGGAAAACTGCAACAGGAAATGACCCCAGCCACAGTTTCCATGACACCCTCTCACTTGAATCCAGTTTTCAAGCAGATGAAAGGCCCAAGCAGCCTTTTGATAGTGAGCAGCTAATTGGGTGCCTGATAGAGGCAGGTTTTTCTCTGGGAAAAAAATAAAGGAGCCAAGAAGTGGAACAGCTGTGTTTTGGTACATGTGTGTAATCCCAGATAAAACTCTCCAAGGGCAAGGAAATTTAGTAATACCTCACTGAAAGGAAAATTGAGAAAATTTAAAACTTAAATGTGGCTTTTTTTTTTGGGGAGCTTATATTTATAAAATAAAAATCTGCTGGAGCGAATGTGGTAATAAATTATGGAGTTGTAAAATCTGAGCAGAAGTTCTTCTGTGGGATGTGGTGTTTTGTTTTGTTTCTGTCTGGGCAAGAAAATGGCAATTTAGTCTTTTTTTTTCTTTTTTTTGTGTTTTTCCTTTGCTCAGTACATTTCTACCCAAAAAACCTGAGTGGCTGGAGGCTGTTTTCAGCTCTTCTGCTCTCAGATGAGCTGCAGGTCATGGACTCCTCCTCTACCACTTGTACCAAAAATGCCCCTGTGGGGAGGTAGAAATTCATCTTTTTGGTGGAGAAATTGAAATCTGAGCAGCCTCTTCTGGTGGCTGTTAACATCCACGTAATCTCTGTGGAGAACAGCAACTCCCCAAGGCATGGCAAAGGGGATAAATATTGAAAATAGAGGGCAATAAAATCCCAGATTATTCTGAGTTGGGAGGGACCCACAAGGATCATCGAGTCCAGCTCTTAAATGAGTGGCTTGTGCAGGGATCAAACCTTGGTGTAGCATGAGGACTTTTTTTTTTTGTTGTTAAATGGTTGGAATCTCAGGGCTGGTTTGGATTTGAGGGATAAATCCTGATGGAATCCTGTGAAGCTGAGTTGTGGCATGAGCTGTGGCTGCTGAGGGTGCAGTTTCTGAGCCATGTGGTGATGTTTGCTCCTGCTGCAGCACCTGGGGGTGTCAGAGAGCTTGGCCTGATGTGTTCTTGTCACTCTGTAAGGGTTTCCTGGCTTTTCCTGGGAAGTTCTCAATGCCTGCACGGGAAGGTTGGAGGAACAGTCGGAGCTGGGGACTTCACGTGGCCCTGGAAGTGTTTCCAGCTCACCCCTGCTATTTTCAAGCCTTGTTTTCTCCTCCTGAAGTTTCCATGAAGAATATTTCATCTTCTTACTCCTAATGAAGTGAAATAATTTGGGTTTTATCTCCTGAATAATGGCTTGGAGCAACCTGGTCTGGTAGAAGCTGTCCCTGCCCATGGCATGGGGTGGAACTGGATGAGCTTCAGGGTCTCTCCCACCCCAAACCAGTCTGGAATTCCATGAACATCAGTGGGGTTTGGTTTTTTTGGCTGTTTTTTAATGCAGCCAAAATGCATTTTTTAATGCAGAGTTGTAAAATGAATGTAAAATGAATCTTCAGAACAGGTGGAGCAAAGGCAGATGAATGGGGGGGCTTGTGTTAAATGCAGCTTTGGGATTTTTTTAAACCAGTATCTGTATTTTCATTAGGGCTTTGTCAGCAGTTGAATCTTGCAGGTTGGGTGGTGTTGTTTTGTGTGGGTTTGTTTTGGTTTTGTCTTTCAGGGCAGTTTTAGTGCTTGATCAGGATATGCCAAACTCTAAAAACAAAGCTAATTTTGCAACTTGTAAATTTAAAATGGCATCGACGCCGTGGAAACCACTTGTTTCATTGTGTTCCCTCTCTCCACAAGGAACACATCAAAATTAATTCAGGAACCTTCCTTCCTTCAGTTTCTTCTACACTTCATGGTTTTTTTTAGCTTCATTGTTGGAGTCTCCTGCTCTTTCGTGATTATTTAAATGAGAGGATTCAATCACTTTTATAGAAGTAGTAGCTTGTGATTAATAATGGTGGAAATCAGATACAAATCCATGAAAAAATATCCAATTAACATAAGCAATTAGTGATTGCCATGTTTATCAATCAGAATGCACTCCTAAACTGTCTTAAAGTCCAATAATCAGCATTTATTAATCCCTAATTTGGTGTTTGGGGAGGATTTGGTTGGCATTCCACATTTTTTAGGCTCACCTGCTCATAACTCTGAGCACATGGAGCAGAGGAAACCCAGACACGCTGGGACCTTCCCTGGGTGGATAATTGATGTTTCCATGAGAAACTCAGACTGGAAACGTTTTGTGGGTGAGAGTGGGAGCCAAGGGGGGATGAGGGACTGCAGAGCCAGGAAAGGTGGAAAAGACAGCAGGAATTGCTGCTGGTGGTTACTTGGGATTTAGTGCTATTGTTACAATGGTCACTTTGTCTCTTTTACTTTAGATTTTGCCTGAATTCTTAGCACTTACACACAGTAAAATACAGGCAGCTGCTTCATATTGCCACTTGTTCTTCATTCATTTGCAGGTGAGAAACAGGAGCACATCCCCTAGTTTATAACCCTGATTTAATGTGCTGTGAGGCACTGGAAAAAGGATTTGCCTTGTGTGGCTTTGAGAATTTTCATAATTTACTTTTTCTTCATAAGAAATTCAATATTCTTTCCGTTCATTCTGACCCTGAAATTCGCACCCTTCCTTCATTTTCATGCTCTGTGTTTTTGAGGATGGACATCACTTTTTGGAATGTTTTGAACTTTTATATTTCCTGATGCTTTTTTTTTGTAGCCTTGTATTTGTGTCCTTGTTAGGAGTGAAAAAACAGAATAAAAGCTGGGGAGGTTAGACAGGAGTTTTGAGCTGTTCCCAATGCAAAAACTACATTATGAAAACACACATGGAATCTGGAAATGAAAATACAGATTCCATGCTGAAACAGAGAGCTAAGTTAATTTCTGGATATCAGCAATTTATTAAAGTTGAAATTTCATTAATTTGTAAAGATAAATTACCACCATGAGAATAATAAGAATTTTTCAGCCTATTAAATCTTTTTTTTTTTTTTTTTTTTTTTTCCCCCTCCACTTCCTGACTGTCAAATCCTGCTACCAGTGCAGGAGTAGCTGTGAGACAACAGGAATATTCATTCCCTGAGTAGCATTAATCTACTTCCATTCTCCATTCAGAGCAGTGTTAATGCCTTTATTTCTCCTTGGAGCCTGAACTTGCTAATCCCGATCCCAAAGTGGATTATGGTGTCGTTCCTGCGTGTTCAGACAGATGTGCAACACACAGATAATTGCACAGAAAGGCAAAAGAAAGGGAATTTCTTTAGTTGCTGAGCTGGAGGTGGTCTCTATCCAGCCTTAAATCCTTAATTCAATTTCAGGTTTGCCACTCAGTCCTGTTGGCCTCGTGCTCTGAACGATTTCTAATTGGAAAACTTGAACTGATCCATATTTTATGTGCATTGAAGCATCCTGGAGAATGAAATATTGAATGAGTGTTAGGAAATGTTGAATTATTAGGAAACATCTCATTTCAAGTGCAAATATCTGCCTAGGGATTCTTGCTTATCTTTAATGAAGATGACACTACCCATGAGCAGCACAAGTGCTTCTCAAATAAGAGAGTTCATAGCAGGATTTCACAGCAGAGATTTGTTTGGAGTAAACAAGCAGCCTTATCTCCAGAGATTCCAAAATATTTTATTTAGGCAAAGTTAAACATGACTGGAAATTAAAAAAGAGGTCGAGTCATTCTCTCCTGTTTTGAAAGAGAAATTGGTTTGTGTTCATTTACCAGGATTTGCTTCGTGCTTTGTAAATGTTTTGTGAAAAAGCAGCTTGTGGTAATATTTATAGAGGGAATGAAAAATAATAATTGCCTCGTCACTGCTTGAATTTTAACAATGTGTGTGCACTTGAGGCCTTTTTGATCTTTTTAATAGGTACAACCAACTGGCAATGACATCACATCAGGAAAGGAATTAATGCAGCCACTCTCAACTTCCAGGATGGGTTTTTTCCTGAAAAGCTGCTTCCCTCTAGTTTAAATCCCTTTTTTACAGTAGGAAGCCAGGTTCTGTTGTCTGCCCTGTCCCTGGGATGTTGTGCTCTGTGGGGCAGAAGTTCCAGGGCTCTGTGGATGGGCAGGGTCCCAGGACTGTGCTCACAGGTTTGTAGCAAGATCTGCTGTGCTTTAGGTTGCAAAACACGAATCTGATTTCAATTTGAAATATTATTTCCATCCTCCACAACTGGGATTGTGCAGTTCTCAGCCCAGTCTGTTCCTGGGCTTGAAAGTTTGCGTTGGAGAAGTAAAAACAACTCAGAACAGAGGAAAAAACAATCTTGCCAAAGAGCCCAGGCTGTTTCTAAATGTCCTGAAAGCTGCTTGCTTCTTCCTCTTTGCTCTGCAGCTTCCTGTGCTTTTTGTGATTCCTCTCCCATGTTTTCCTCTGCTTTGCTCAGTAACACTAACCCTATAAAAAAAACCCCAAATGGGCAGTTTTTCCAAGCAGAGCTGAGGCTGCAGGTAGTGCATTTCTCCCTTGAAAACTCGAGGATAACCAGTGGGAAATCTGGGATAACCCAGCAGAACTTTCCTCCTGCAGTGACTCCAAGGATGTGTGGCTTGGATTGGTGGGAATCTGGAGCCAGGAGCATCCCTGGCATTGAAATAAGTGCAGAAAGGGAGGAGATGCCTGAGTGGAAACCAAAAATATCCTGCAAAGTAACCTCAGGGGTTGTGTCTGCACAGGTGAAATGCCTTTAGGGAGACTTTTTGGGGGACAGATCTTCCAAATTTCAGATACAGAAATCATTCAGGGCTGTTAATCACAGCTCCTCAGAAGAGCACACCATGGTTGTGGAGTTGGTTGTAACTTCTTGTTACTTAGTGTATGAAAGGTAAAGATATTAATGATTATTTCAGCACAGCTCATTTTTGGAAGGCTGGGATCATTATTTTTATTTAGGATAAACCATATTTCAAAAAAAAACCACTTCTCCATCCCTGCTGTGGGACCATCCCATCCCCTGGGACCCAGAGCCAGGACCCAGGAGCCCCCACCCTTGGCTTGTTTGGAAAACAGTGAGGGGACAGGAATAAAATCAAATGCCTGCTTTGAACAACATCTGATGATTTTTTTGCCCCCAAAGGCTGGCTGTAGAAGTCCCTGTGGGATGGCTTGGCAGGAGAGCTGCAGAAAGCACCAAGGCGAGTTCTGCTCCTCTCCAGCACCTCCCCTCATTAAATCTGGAGCTTTCTCTCCCTTTTCTGGGTTGGAATCCACTCTGTGCTTGATTAACACTGGAGGTTTTGTTTGAGTTTTAGTTGTTGGTTGTTTTTTGGTGGTTTTTATACTCCCCCCTCTTTCATGTAAATGATGTCTTGCTATTTTACTTGCTTTTCCCCTTTTTTAATTAGAAGAATAAATGCTTGCATTCATGCACAAATTGCTTTGAAGTGCTGTAAGAATTCAATTCATGAGCTTCCTCCAGTCTCAATCTTTAATTTTTTTTTGCAAACTGATAACATCTAATGGCTGTGCTCTTTCCAGGAGATTACATTTGTTTTCAGCAGGCTGCTCTGCCTCCTCCTGTGTCCTGAGATAATGAGTTCAGCACAAGGGAGAAGTTCAGCAGCAGCTCCCAGCGGGCATTCCCAACCTTTTGGTTCTTGTGTTGGGCCACAGCTCCCTGAAAAAATGAGGGAAGAGCAGTCCTAGTGACTGGGGGGACCTCTGGGTGCTGTGGGACAGCTCAGCTCCTTGGAAAAGTGCTTGAGCACTTTCCCAAAGAAGCTATTACCTTCTTTACTTTATTTACCCAGGAATTATTTGCTACTTTGCACCTGTCTGTTGTTTTTTGGGCTGCAGGGTGCAATTTGTCAGTGCTGGCAGTGTGTTTAGGGTGTTGGTGGTGATGCCTTGAGGTTTCAGCTTTGCTGTTTCTCATGGATTTGTGATCCTGCAGTTCTTTAGTGCAGAACTCTGAGCTCCATGTGCAGTGGGAGCTGCTGCTTCCCCAGCTGGGTCAGGCACAGCAATTCCTCTGCAGGCCTGGCAGTCAGGGACACGTCCCTGCCTCAGGCCTGAGAGATTTGAACCAAAGGGAGTTGGGGTAAATGACTTCATTACCTGGGGCTGGGATTGGGAGATCAACCCCAAAGTGCCAATGGACCAGACATGGAAAAGTGTGAAACCCCGTGGTTCATTTTGGGTGGAGCCCCTGGGGGAGCTTTGCCTGCCCTGGATGTACCTGAGGGCTCTTCAATAAATATTCCTGCTTTTTGTTCCCTTCCTTCTGGCTGGCCTCTGGTTTTAGGTGATGTTAGGTGATCATCATGTTTAGATGATGTTTTAGGTCCCAAAAAGGCATCTGTGGTTCCAGGTGGAATTCTGGCTGATGGAATCCCAAGCTGTCAGATCCATCACTGTGCTCAGTGTCTGAGTTCATTCCACCCCTGTTTTGGGAGCAGAGGGGAAAATACCCATTTCCAGTGCTGGTGGATGAGTAAATTCTCTTTTCATTAGCACTGAAGTGTGGCAAAATGGTGTTTCCTGGAGCCCACAGAGACTCCTGGGGGATTTCAAATCCCAAGGTCAGATGAGTGCAGCTTTAATGGCCTCTCCTCTGATTCTGGAAGTGTTTGGTGACTGACCCCCCTTTAAATGTGGGGTCACAGCCCTGGGGCTGGCCTTGTGTCCCCAGGGAGCTGCAGAGGTGGGACCAGACCTGCTGAGGTCCTCAGGCCCTGCTTGGCCAGGACGCCTCTCCTGGTGTGTCTGGAGTCACTTGGGAATAAAAGAGTTATTTGGAAATAACTCCCAGGGAGTGGTTAATATAATTAATGCAAAGTGTTTATTTTCTCGAGTTATTTTTTTAAAGTTCTTTTAAATTTCAAGTGAGAGATTCAACTTAAGATGCACAGATTTTCACCCTCTCCTTTCTGCTCAGAAAAGGAGGGATGGGGATTATGTCAAATATAAATAATGTACAAATCATCATATAAAAATGATGCAGATGAGGTGACCTGAAAACTTCTGTCCTTACTAATACATTAATACTACGAATGAGAGCAACCATGTAGTTTCTATTGCAGACCCTGACTGGCAGGAAGGTAATTCTATCCTGCCAGTGCTTTTCAGATTCCTACTCATCCATTATTTCTCTCTTGACAAAAGTGTGTGGGTGTTTAGGTGCAAACACCTGCACATGGACTGCAGTTTGTGTTAAACCTTTAAACGTGGCTGTCTCCCCAAGTGCAGGCCCTGGGAGACAGCTCCTGTTCCAGAGGGGTTGTAGGGAAGGCTTTTGGGATATTTATCCTCTGGATGCTGATGGTTCCTGCTGAGAGATCCTGAAAAATTATACTCTTGGACATTTAAAGCAAACATTTCTGTAATTAGGTTGCCATCAGCCCATTCATTTCGTGCACAGAAGTTCAGTGCTGTGATTGATGATGTTTAAATCCCTGGATTTAAGGTTGTCTGCTTGGGTGCTGGTTTTTTTTCTGATTCAAATAAAGTTTCTGTGCTCCAAGCAAAACCCATCAGCCTCTGCCTTAATTATGTAAAACTGATCAGGAAACAATCTCCTCTCTTGGTGTGTCTGTGCCTTTGTGCTTTGGGGTTTTTTTCCTGGCTTTGCTGTAAAATTACACAGTCCTGGCTGGAATGTTACATCAATTGATCCATGGGGTTTTTTCTGCAGACTTGGTGTACTTTGAATTTATGAGCAAATTGGATAAGCACAGTAATTACACTAAAGTGGTATCAAACCCTTCTGGCTGTAGGATTGCAACTATTTACAAGTCTTGGGCTGCTGCTTAAATTTTTTCCAATTTTTAGTCATTTTGAAAGTTTGAAGGCAAACCAGAAAACTGAAACCCAGACTTCTCCCAATAGAATGAAAGCTCTGCTTAATTTTGCTCCTTTTAAATGTTTGATTTTAGGTTCTCTTAAAAGGAAAAGGGGCAACAAAATGCAGTAAGGTGAAAACAGTTCACTAATCAAAACGTTCTCAACTTGATAAAAAACATAGAAATTCTGTGAGTTTTACATCCTGGAGGCTGGAATGAGGAATAAGTGTAGGGAGAAGAAATCCAATGCCATTGAGAAGCCCATCTGCTTTGTATTTTAAGGGTTGGGTAGCATGACTTTCTTTATTTCTGCCATACACATTGTCAGGAGAATAACCTTGGTCAAGTTACATTGGCTAAATGAATAATCTCTTGCACATGTGGAACTCATTTTCTTGGGGTATTTTCCCCTCTCACTCTTTCCCTTCCTCTTCTCTGGTCCCTTGAAAAAGAAGACAAAAAAAGCCCCTGGTTCCTGATTGCATTTTTTTGGCAGTCATTCAGTTTTCCAGAGTTTTCTCCTTGCAAATGTCTGGAGTGTTCCAAGGAAATAAATTTATTAAAATTGTGCTCTACTTTGCTCCTTTTCAGTGTTGTGCCTACTCCTCATCTCCCCCTTAAGACCTGAAATGATCCCATGGGATTTTACCTCCCTCAGCTGATACATAAATGTTAACTGAGATGCTTTTGGCCATCAAAATTAAAATCAAATTTGAATCCCAGTTCTCTTGTGTTGCCCAGAGTATATTCCAGTGCTGCAGAAATGTGATGAGCTCCTGCTTGGAAGGTGGTGGGAGCTTGAGTCTTAATTAGGGACTCGGTGAGCAATCTTCATGAGAAGAAAAAATGGGAAGAGAGATGATGTTTTCTCACTTAAAACCTTAAATATTGGGGAATGTGTGCTCCCAAAAGGTGTGTTATGAGCCTGCAATGTTCATTGGTTCTAATTTATTAATTAGTATTCTGTCCTCTGCTGGGTGATGATTTCTCAGTTCTCATGCTAATTAATCCACATTTTTCAGTCTTTTTAGTATCTTTTTCCCAGACAGGGAGTTTCCAGCACGTGAGCTTTTCTTTACCTTCTGCTTTCTGCGACATTTCCTTGGAGGGGTATAAAATCTGCATTTTAGGTGTCCAGTTTTCAGCCTCATTGAAGCTTATCAGTTCAGCAAAACTTCAAATTTCAGCGATTTTCCAACCAAACTCCAATAATATCAGTCTGAGAAGAAAGGCAGCTACGTGCTGGCTAAAGTGGAAATCACACTGCTTTTGAATAATTAAAACAATAAATTAGAAAAGTGAATTAAAGGCATTAGTTAGAAAAATTAATCAGGAAAGTTCTAATTTCTAAGAACATATGAAGGCACTGACTGAGCTGAGCTCACTTTTCTCTGTGATGCAGGTGTCTGTGGCTGCTCCACAAATAATGTAATTAGAAAGAGCTTTAATTAGTTAAATCCCTTCTGCAAAGATGGGTTTTTTTCAATCCCACAGGAGGAGAAAGGCATTTGTAGGATGGAGCTGGGATATTCCCTTGCTGCTGCCCTCAGTGCTCCCATCTCACAGGATTTGCCTTTCCCTGTGTTTTCCTCCACTTCACTTCAGCTGCTTCCATGTCTTACTGGAAATTCCTGGAGGAAAACACAGAGCATGTCCCTGATCTCCTGGGAAGCCTCTATTTAATGTTCCTTGGTTTTAGGAAATGGTAACTAAACAGAACACGAGCTGGCTTCAGACACTGCAAAAATAAACCCCAGGCAGAAGCCACAGGTTTCCCTGAAAACAACCTCACTTGGTGAGAAAAAGGATTTGGATATTTGTTTGCTCACCACTTTTTAACAACATTAACCTTTCAAGTAGGAACCAGACCCTGGTTTGGAGCTGCTTGAAGTTTAAAAAGTGTCACAGCCCTGCTGAGCTAGTTCTGTCTGTGTTTTACACACCTACTTTTTCTTGTTTTGTATAACTTTTTTACTATTATTGATTTTTGTCATTGAGTTCTTACTCAAATAGTTAACAGCAGTCCATGTCCTAAACCTGCTGAAAAATGGGTGGGTTTGTTTTGGTTTTTTTTTTTTTTTCTTTTTTAAATAGCTTGTATGGATGGTGAAGCAGCTTCAGTATATTTACAGCTCAGTGGCTATTTTCCTAATCCTGTGTTTGTTTTCCCTCATTCTCTTTGTCTCAAAAAATGTTATTTTTGTTGTCAGGGTGATGGATTTGAGTCTTGTCTGGCAAATAAAGTGATGTGCAAATGGTTGAGTGCTCTGCAGAGCATTTGGTGCTTGTGTTTGGTTGGGGACCTTGGAGATTTGGGGGTGGTGGCTTTTTCTGTTTGTTTTGATGCTGTGCTGTCAGTCAGACTGGGGCTTTTGGAAGTGTTTTTGTCACTGCAGTGCATTTTAATCCTGAGGAACTGAGGGAATGAGCCAGTTAATATTTTACTTTTTATGCTGTGCTTGGTTTAGAGTCTTCTCTTAGATTTAAAACTGAGTTGCCTTCAGTTTCAGATAAATAGAAGTCTCTTAAGTGGATTTTTTGGGACACCACAAAGCTAAACTCCAGCTTATCTCTGGCTTGGTGGAAACCTGACTCCATCCTACCCTGAGATGTGGTTTGAGTGCTGGGCCCATCCATCACTGTCAGACCCCACCTGTGCCAGGCATCCGACACTGGTGCCCCAAATCTTCCCTGTCCCAGCCCCCTGCTCTTGAATTCTCTCCTTTCTTCCTGATTTATCTCTCTCATCAAATGTTTGTCCAAAGCTAAAAGCCAGGCAGTTGGAGTCATTGGAGAATTTGAAGGTACCATTGAAGTCATGGAGGTACTACAGCAGAATTTCCCAGGAAGCTGCAAGTGCTTTGACCCAGCCAGGTACTTCAAGAGCTTAGGAAAGCAAGAGTCTGATGTTTTGGGAATGTGTGTTTGGAAAAGAGTTCAGCTTTTGGAGTCCTCAGCTTCCTCAGGACTCCACCCAGGGCATCCCCTGCAGGCTCACAGGGCCACATCTCCCAGCTTTCCTGAGGAGCTGGCATGGATCACCAGGTGGGGATCCCTGCAGGTACCAGGAGTTCCTCTCTCTAGGCTTGTGTGGCCCCACAGGAGGGCAGGGGAGGGTTGGGATTGATGTGCCCAGGATTTGGTGTTGCCAGAGGCCCCAGGGATGGCTCAGGGCTCTGTGCTCAGCCCCTGCAGCAGCTGTGAGCCCAAACCTGAGCAGAGCTGCAGGTACAGCCAGGCAGGCGTTCTGCAGTGTCTGAATAATCCCAAAAGAATCTTTAGAATGATTTTGATAAGCTTGGAAATGGTAGAATTAGAGAATCATCAGGGTTGGAAGAGACCTTTAACATCATCAAGTCCAGCTGTTGACCCACCCCTACTGGAACCATTAAACCACATCTGCCAGCTCCAGATCCACAACACCTCCAGGGATGGGAGCTCCACCACCTCCCTGAGCAACTTATTCCAATGCCTGACCCCAAAAAATAATATTCTAGTATCTAATCTTAATCTCCTGTCTTAGCTTAAGGCCATTTCCACTTGTCCTCTTGCTGTTTTGTGGAAATGTCAGGATAAATCAAACTCTCCAACTCTATTTTTAGTAGTGGAAGGTGGACATTGCTTCAGTCACAGTGCTGGGATAGTTTCACCTGGATGCAGAAATAAAGGGGTTTTCCCAGTTAATTACTGCATACAAAGGCAGCTGAAGGGAAATAAAATAAGGTGGCATTTGAGGGCTTGGAAATACGTGTGTTGGGAGTGATGGTGGGAATGGAGATGATCCATGTCTGGTGCAGGAGCTCCAGACTCCTCAAAGGAAAAGCTCAAGGGAAAAGGCTGAAGCATGGGAAGGGCTGGATGCTGATCCCCAGGGAAGCAGGGATGCTGATCCCCAGAGGGAAGGGATGGATGCTGATCCCCAGAGGGAAAGGGATGGATGCTGATCCCCAGAGGGAAGGGATGGATGCTGATCCCCAGGGAAGCAGGGATGCTGATCCCCAGGGAAGCAGGGATGCTGATCCCCAGAGGGAAGGGATGGATGCTGATCCCCAGAGGGAAGGGATGGATGCTGATCCCCAAAGGGAAGGGATGGATGCTGATCCAGTCGTGCCCTCCCGAGCTCTGGAGTGGGTGCTGCTGGGCTCTGGATGATGCCGGGCAAGCCCCTCATTATCAGCCCCTCATTATCAGCCCCTCATTAAGCACGGGGGAATTGTTCTGGGGGGGAGCTGAGCCTGCTGCCATCTGCTCCACAGAGCCAATTAAACAAGAGGGGTGGGAAGAATAAAGTGCAGATGCTAATGGGCTGTGTAAACTGCAGGGCAAGTTCTCCTAAATATTTAGACTGTTTTCCTGAGGTTCTGTGTGGGGCTGACTTGTGAAGTTCCTTCAACTTCATTTGAGATTGCCACTTAGCTCTGATTTTCTGCTTAAAGTTAATTTTAATTTTTTAATTCGGTGAAATTAGCTCAAAGACCTTTTTTCCCCCTGGGGTGGAATTGTGCCCAGGAATTCTTGAGTAGGGAGCAGATATCCTGAGTAGGGACTGGGTTGAACAGTCCTTGTGTAGCCTCAGAGTTGGATTCTCAGTCTTTACTCGATTTTTACTGTTGGTTTACTCATTATCCATGCTTAGTTTGACTGAGAAATTCCTGCTCCTCCCTCTCTGCCATGCACAGCGCTTTTAATTAAAACAGAATATACCAGAGCATATTAAAGAAATCAGTTAATTCAAAATCAAGCAAAAATAGGTTAAAAACCAAGCCAAAGAAGTTCCTGCTGGCATTGTGACTCTTACATAACCGTGGATGATGTTCTCTGGCATTATTTTGCAAGTTCATAAATGGGCTGCATGTGAAAAGGGTGGAAGAAGGGTCAGCTTTGTGTTAGGGACAGAAAGCTCCATTCTCAGGGGCTGACAGTCGATTTCCTCCTCATTCCTTTTGATGTCTGCACACTAAACGCTGCGTGGACAGAAAAATTCAATTCATTTAAAACATTTTGCATCAAAATGACATGCTTTAATGTATTTCCTTCTGATGTTGAAGTTATCTTTTCATCTCATGAGGGAGGGAAAAAAAAGCCAACATGTTTGTAGTTAAAGTACCCAAGCAGAACTTTAAACAAAGGTCTCGATGTACATGCAGCTTTTAAGAGCAGATACCTTTTTTTTTTCCCTCCTCCCCTGTCCCCCCTTCTTGGCTGTCTGAGCCTAGTAAGCCAAGAAGATTTATTGCTGCCTTTCCAAATGCTTCTTCAGAATGAAGAGTTCACATTTTTGAAATTCCTCAAGTCCTCAGGAGGGAGAGGGATAAGGGGAAGTGATGATGGTGAGCACACCAAAGGATTTTCCAGGCTGGTTCTGCCAGTTGTAGCTGCCTGTAACTGTGCTGGGAGGGAATTAGCTGCATCAAAAAAACTCTTGAAGCTGTGGACTCCAAGAGTTGTCAGGGAGATGAATTTGGATGAAATTTGGACTGTTTAGTAATTGCAGTTGTTACTGCTGCTAACACAACCCAGGCTGCTGGGAAATCCCTGTCCTCTGCATCACTCAGCACTGATAGAAGTGGGATCCATTCCCTCAGTGAAATCCCAGCTCTCCTGGAGAAATAACAGCCTAAATAATCTCCATTTATTTCTATCACCACTGTTGATACCACTTGTTACGAAATCAAAGGAGTATTTTAGGGATATTGTACATTTTCTACTGGGGATGGTCCCACTGTCCCCACTTCCACTTGGAAGTGAGAAATCTTGGAAGGGAAGCTTAGGTGATCAGGCAAACTTTTTAGTTTTGGTGTAACCTCACATCTTTCCAGTCCTATTTTTCAGTCTGGAAGCAGAATATAACAAGGTGTTGAGTGTTTTTTTCCTCTGTGTTTGTAGAATTCCTAGAATTGAGTTTCCCATGGGAGGACACAGCTCTCACTTCTGTCTTTTCGTTTGGTTGGTTGGTTTTGGTTGTTATTTGGGTTTTTTTGCTGTTAATGAAGTTGATCTTGTTGTGTTCAAATTGGGTCTCACTCATTTCTTTTCCACATATTAAATTTGTCTAAATTTGTCTCCCAGCCTCTCATGTTTTAGTTGGAAACAAGTACTTCTAAAAGTAGTTATATTGGGTTAGATGTTTAGCAGAAGAAAGGTCATAGTTTGCACATGAAACTATTTTTAGCACCTTATGTCAGTTTGATAAATAAACAGATTTTAAAACCCTGTTGTCTTTAGTTTCCAAAGTCAGCCTCTCCATACAGATCCCCCCATGGAGGCACTGGAGGACTCCCCAGGTCCTTCTCACCCCATTTCCTTGCCCATCCCCTTCTGGAGCTGCTTTCCTGTGACACTGGTGACAAGCAAGCCTCTCACACATCATTTCTGGTTTTCCTTGCAGAGAATTTTCAACTCCTTCGTGTACACAGAGAAAATCTCAAATGGGGAAAGCGAAGTTCAGCAGGTGAGTCCAAAACCCTTTCCCACCTCCAGTGGCAGAGTCAGTTCAGGGAATTCTTTCTGTCTGGATTTGTGGCTCCTTTCCTAACCTCAGATCACAGCCAGTGGAATAGGATATAAATGGGGATGGGCTGCATGTGCTGATGATGCTTTTGAGAATTTTGCATTGCCATGAAAAGCTTTTCCATCTGCTTGGTGTGGGGCTGTCCCTTGGAAACAAAAGGGCCCTGGTGAAGTAACTCCCATTAATTGTCAGCCTTTCATGTTGGAAGTGTCTCTTTTTAAATTTCAAATTCAGAGTAAACCCATGAATATTATTATGGCGTGGAAATATGGGACAGCTACAGCCTGGTGCATCACAGGTGTGGTTGAGGGGTGCTTGTAATTCTGTGGGGTTTTACAGGAGCACATTTCAGCATTTAACCCTTCAATTTAACATTGAGATCATACATGGGCACTTTGCATTTTAATACATGTGCATATTTTTAAAATTAATTTCAGATCAGTTTTCAAACAGATCAGACAGGTCATGTTTTATTCTTTCAGAAATTAAAGTACCAATTATGATTGTGGTAAAGGTGATGGGTTTTGTCAAAGAAATGGAGCAAAGAACCAACTTTACTTCCCAGTGTAAGCATGGACTTGCTCAACCTTCAGGAGTAACCTGACCTTCCTAGACCCCTATCAAACCAGTTTGAATGTTCAGGAGAAGCAGAAGCTCCTCAGAGTGGGGCTTTCTCAGGGGAAGAGGGAGTTGCTGTTCAGCCCTGCAGGTAGCCCCAGTGTGGTTTCCCAGAGCAGGTCAGTGCATGGCATGTTTGTGTGCCTTCAAACTGCTCAAGGAGTGCAGAAATAATTTACACTCCAAGTTGTGCTTCCTGGAAATAGTGACATTTCCAGTCTTTCATTTTTTTACTGAGGAAAAAAATCAAAGCAGAGCTGGTTCAAATGGGTTCTTAAAGAACTTTTAGGTTGGAAAAGACTTTTAAGACCATCAAGTCCAGCACTGCCAAGTCCACCTCATGTCCCCAAGTGCCTCATCCACAGGGTTTTTAAATCCTTCCAGGCATGGGAACTCCTGGGCAGCAGACCTGGACAGCCCTTTCCATGAAGGAATTTTCCCAAATATCCAACCCAAACCTCCCCTGGCCCAGCCTGGGGCCGTTCCCTCTCCTCCTGTTCCCTGGGAGCAGATCCCAAATCCCCCTGGCTGTCCCCTCCTGCCAGGAGCTGTGCAGAGCCACAAATTCCCCCTGAGCCTCCTTTGCTCCAGCCTGAGCCCCTTCCCAGCTCCCTCAGGGATCCTGCAGCCCCTTCCCAGCTCCCTCAGGGATCCTGCAGCCCCTTCCCAGCTCCCTCAGGGATTCTCCAGCCCCTTCCCAGCTCCCTCAGGGATCCTGCAGCCCCTTCCCAGCTCCCTCAGGGATCCTGCAGCCCCTTCCCAGCTCCCTCAGGGATTCTCCAGCCCCTTCCCAGCTCCCTCAGGGATTCTCCAGCCCCTTCCCAGCTCCCTCAGGGATTCTCCAGCCCCTTCCCAGCTCCCTCAGCCTCTCCTGGTGCTTCAGATTCTTCCCCAATCTTTTGGGGGCTTTGATTTCCCTGTAGGCATGCCCAGGTGGGTGCTTGGAAGCAGAGGGATCATGGCAATGTAGTTGTCCCCTGACTTGAACAATTTCAATCCCAAAGCATCCCGACATCCCTCGGCTCTCTGGCTCTGTGTTGTGTGGGGCAGCATTTCCAGGAGTGTGTCTGGGTGGTCTGTGCACCACAGAAGGGCCATGTGGGCTGGATCAGATGTATCAGATGGCTTTTGAAAGGCAAAAGTGTTTTTTGGGAAACCAAGAAACTGGATTAAAACTTCTTTGAAGTCCTGACTACGGATTCTCCACTGAGGAAAAGACAGTCCTTGTTTCCCAGAGCAGATGTCAGTGTTCATCCCAAGTGGATTTAAAGGGCTGTCCAAACACTGGAGGTGGGGTGATGGATTTGGAGCTGTCAGGGGAGAAAACAAGGCTCTGGTAAAATGTAATTACTGTGGCTAAAAGCTCTACAGTGAAGTGGATGGAAGAGTAATTGAGCACTTCTGGTTCATTAATAACCAGGTCTTTTAGCCCTAATGAATCCCCAGCAATAGAACCTGAGTTTTATAAGAGTAGGACATTGAATGGGAGCATCTTGAGCAAAGGCAAACAGATGTAAGCAAATGAAATCCCCTGCCAGAGAAATCTCATTTCTGCTTTGGTCATTCATTAACATTTTTGTAGCAACTGATATCCAAAGGCAATTAATGACAATTTGATGTCAGCTGGGATTTTTATTTTTTTTTTTTGGCAGAGCACTGAATTGTTGTGGGGGTGGTGGATTTTTTATACCAAACCATGTAAATAATGATTCTCAGTTTATTGAAAAAGTGAAAAATTCCAGCTGTTAGCCCTCAGGCTTAACTGTTCAATACTTTTGGCTTTCTCTGTGCCACACAAGGAGCAGTTTTACCTCTCAGCATTGAACTGGCTACACTTTTAAGGTCTGCAGTTACAGAATTACTGTTGTACCTGACAGATAAAACCTTTCCTGCTTTGAATAGGTTATTAAAAATGGGATGACAATGGCCAAAAAAACCCATGGACTCCTTCCCTGTGAGTTATTTCAGTATCAGAGAAGTCTCATATGATATGAGAATGCAGTGGTGTGAGTTAGTGATGTAAATAAAGTGGGAGAGGAGGAGTTTTATGAGGGGAAAATCTACATGAGCTGATTTCAGGGCAGTTGGTGTGTGTTCAGTGTCCTGCCAGACATCTGCTTTCTGTGATGTGGAGAGAAGGGCTCTGGGCTCCACAGAGGAGAGAGCATGGAATGCTCTCAAGCTGGAGCACATTTATCAGCTTTGAGGAGAAAAGGCTTGAAAAGCTCAGACCGTGCTGCTGTTGGGTTGGATTTTTAGTTTGGTTGGTTTTGGACTGGGCAAAAAGTTCTTTGGGGAGGAGATGGATCTGAAACGTGCTGAAAAAATGACATTTAGCTGTGGAGCACAACACATTGCCTGGCTGTGAAAAGTGGCGTGTTCACACACATTAATGAATTGTGAGCCTGACAATAAAAGCCAATTTTTGTGTGTTTAATGTAGTTCCAGAATGATTCAGGAATTGTGGCCCCCTCTCTAGGTTTTGCTGTGCATCCTGTTTAACGTCTTCCTTGGAATAAGTCTTGGGAAGCTTTGCCAAAGGTACTGGCCAGTAGAAAACCTCAAATGAGTGCTGGTTTCCGTGACAAAAGGCACGTTGGGAAGTGGTTTCCTGCATCCTGGGTGCAATAATGGAATATATTTTCAGTGTCATTCAGAGAAGTAGGAACAGGGACTTTCCACAAGGGAGAATGGAGTTAAGTTGAAGGTTTGGATGGGATTTTAGGGAGAAATTCTTCCATGTGAGGGTGGGGAGGCTGCAGAAGCTGCGGCTGCCCCTGGATCCCTGGAAGTGTCCAAGAATCCCTGGAAGTGTCCCCAAGGCCAGGTCACAGCACCCTGGGATAGAGGAAGTGTCCCTGCCCGTGATCCTTAAGGTCCCTCCCAACCCAAACCATTCCAGGATTCCATGGATGATTAGAATCCATGAAAACAGAGGTGTGGGATGAAGCTGGAGGTGATTCTGTGATCCCTCCTTGAGCCATGTACCTGCTGAGCTCTGTCTCTTCAGGGCTGATACAAAACCAGTGGTTTCTTCAAGAGCCAGTAGATGGAGAATAAATAACATTAAAAGTTTCCTGGATTAAGAATCCGTGGATGCACATTTGTCATACAGCAGGATGAATGCCTGATGGGTGTTGGAGAGAGGTGCTTTTTTTCCAGATTTTTCTGGTTTGCAGAGGGAATTTAAACCTTAAAATTCTAACTCTTCCATGCATGAGCAATCCTTTCCAAGGAGCTTGACAGTGTGAAATCCCTGGCTGTGAGTCTGTCCTGGCATCCCTGCCTGACATCCCCACTGATGCATATTTTATATACAGGCTTGGAAACATGAAAAATACCTTGGCTTTCAAGCTACAGCCAGAAATAAAACCTCACCTTGGAGCTCTGCTTTCCCTCAGAGCTCCCTGCAAAGGGAAGACTTCAGAGCTGTGGAGCTTTGAGAGGGAAGAAGCTTAAAAAAAAAAAAAGCTCAAGGGAACGATGCAAATGAGGGAAATGTCTCTGGGAAAATTAGAGGAGCTCAGTGATGTTGTGATGAAAGGTTGTCAGTGGAGATGGTGACAATTGAAGTGCATTACCCAGGAGTGCTGCAGTAATAGAAACAGGTGTTACAGTCCAACCTGTCTGCAAACCCAGGGGCTTTGGCTGCGTGTCAGCTGCCAGAGGAAATCCAGGGAAAGCAGGGCTAATGGCTGCATTGTTCACAGACAGCACTCCCTGCTTATTGGCTTGTTTATTGAAATGAAGCAGAAAACACAGAAAGCTGAAAAATGCCCACCGAGGCTTCCCCTTGCTGTTGTTTTTGAGATGAGGCGAAGAGCACTTTGTGGAGGATCATAATATTTTATGTCAATCTCAAGGTATCCAGATTTATTTCAGTCTCCATTCAAATGGGGGAATTGGATCATTCCTGTGGGAGCAGGAAATGTCTCTCACACTTGGTACCACCCAGGTGTGGGACACTCCTGTCCCGTTTCTGTGCCTGACTGGGGGCACAGTTTTCCCTTTTGCCTTAAAAATGCTTCAGCAGTTACGTAAGCACAGTTTCATAATTCAGTGTTCTGTCCTTTCATTATTTGTTATCTCTCTTTCTCTACTTTGGAGTTTTTGTAACCAGTGTGGGTCTGGCATCCATCAGCATCCGGCAGCTCTCCAGCTCCAGGCAGGTTTAAAAAAGCGGGGTATGTGTTGGATAAAAACTTCAGGTTTTTATTTAGAAAGAGGAGAAGGTGATTTAAGCCTACAGCTTTTCCTGTGACAGGCTCCAGCAGCTGAGTGCATCACCCTGCAAAGGGAATAAAGCTTGGGATGGAAGTGAAGCCCAGCTATGAAAGAAAAGTTTGTTTTGTTAGGCTTCATCTGGGTGATACTTCTCAATTTGATGAATTAGAACCATTTCTAAGTACTTCATGCGTGTGTTACCTTCAGTTTCTTACCATACTTTATTCTTTTGAAGAAATTTTCAACAGAAAATCATTTCTGGATCATCGTGCCCTCGGTAACTTCATTGAGTTTGCTGGGTTTGAAGCGGTTTGGATTGTTGGGAGCATTGTCTTGTTATCAGAGGGTAATATTTTTAGAGTTCTTTAGATGAGACAAAGTCAGTTCCTCGTGGGCAGGGAGTGGTGTCTGGAGCTCTGGGAGGTTTCAGATCCCCCCTTGCTGACATGCACTTGACTCCCTGCCCCGACCGAGGCGCTGGACCCCATTGCAGAAAGTAACAAAATGACTTTGAGCCATTCCGAGCTTTCTCCTTGGGAGATACAGTTTGGGAACAAAGCATTTGCTTTTTGTCAGCTTCTGAAGTACAGGATCTTCTGAAAAGCAGATCTGTCAGATCTTTAGGCTCAGCACAGCAGGGTGAAATTCAAAGGCTGTGGGGTGTTTTTATCGTTCAACCTAGAAGGTGAAAACTCATCAACACCGAAGCCTGGGCTTGTACAGCATTCATTTATCAGAGAGCAGCCCCGATTCCAAACCAGAGGCCTTTTGTTCTGGGGCCCTCTGATGGTTTTATGACTGCTGATGATGCTCAGCAAACTTCAGCTCTCTCCTCTCTTCCGGATTTCAGGTAGGAAACCAAGAGAGAAATCTCAGGTTCAGATATCTGGGTTACCCTGGCATTTCATTTGCCCAGACTGAGAGGAGAACTTTACTCACCTAATCTAAGTGCTTTGATTTAGGAAACTTGGCTTGTGTGTGTTTGAGACATTCCAGGAAGATCCACTTCTAGAGAGCACATTTGAGGGGTACAACCTGACAAAAAGAAGGTTTACTGGAAACCAGAAAAGGATCTCCCCAACAGCTTATTATCTGAACAACTGGGAGCAATGGAATAGTGATGCATGTCTAGCATGGAGGAGCCCATTAGCAGTCCTCTGGTGCCTTGGCAATAAATCATTGCACAGAACTAATAGATGTAATTCTGCAAGTCATTTGAGCAGGGTCCTATTAAACCTGTGCTCCTTGGAGACCTGTCCTGGAGCCACAGCATTCCCTGGGAACAATGCAGGCAGAGCAGTGCTGATAGCAGTGAGGCTCCTTTATCACAGAGTGAAGCAAATCCTGACAAAATGGCCTGTTGGTATGAGTTAGGAGAGACATTTGTTAGTCCAGGGGATCTGGAAAATCCAGGGCTGCTTCCCAGCACACAAAAGCAGCAGCTCTGTTAAATCATCCCTGTAGGGTCTGGGGTGTGCAGGGAGCAGGAGAGGGAAGTGCTATGGATTGAGGAGCTGATTTAGCTCTGGAGAAGCTGGCAGAAATGCAGAACAGCATTTCTGATTCTTCAACACCTCTGTCTATTGCTTAGAGATGATTCTTTCATTTGGGATGTGTCTGGCTGATTATTAAATATTTAATTGGTTAGTGTAAAAGGAATGCAGAACATGCAGAGCCAAAAAAAGCCCCAAAACAAACAAACCTGATCCAATTCATCAGTTCCTCCCTTGGATGAAAGACCAGGAGTGAAAGTCTCAGTAAATGTTCCCTGCAGAACTTGATGCCTCTGGTAGCTGTGTTTACTGTCACGTTTCTCCAGGAGCAGCCACGGATTTTTCCTTTCCCGTTTGCCCTGGCAGTCATTAGCCAGGCTGGCTGTGAAGTCCCTAATGAAGGGACAAATGAGCTCTCAAGTGGCAGCACAGTCACTCCTACAGCCTGGGATGTGTCCCAACAGGCTCAGCCCTTCCCAGTGCCTGGAATCTGCCTGGAATGGAGAGGGCAGAGATGCCACAGGCACCACCAGCCCTCCAATCACACCAGCTTGGAATCATTAATTTTACTTTTAATTTTTTTAATTTTACTTTTAATTTAAAGAAGGGCTGAAGTGCCCAATTTCTAAAGTGAGGCACCCTAATTTTTTTTAATGGTCTGAGAATTGCATGGGAGGGGCCACAACCTGTTTGTATTCACTTATTGAAAGGAGCAAAGTTGACTCCTAGGAATCACAGTGTAACCTCGAAACCTTGTCCTGATTTATAAGGAGTCCCTTCCTTAGAGATGCCTCTGACAACAAAAGGCTTCAGGTGGAGTTTCACTGGTGTGAGACTTCTGTCATTATTTTCTTGCTGCTGTATTATGACATAAATTTGAGATTTTCAGTTGTGGTTGCAGCTGTGGGATGAGAGTAGGCACAGTGAGCTTTAGATGGATGAGGAAAATCACCCAGGCTGTGCTCAGCCTCCCAGGAAAGCAGCAGAAAAGCAAAATCTGGGATAGCTTATTTTGCCCAGATCTCCATGAAAGAAGTGGTGAAATATTTCTGCACAGTTCCTGACGAAGAGGCTGCTGAGAACAGAGAAATATTCATGGCAGTATTTGGGGTTATTTGGGTTCCTTGGATCCTGAGCTTGCTCCCATCTGGGGGAGATTTGCTGTTGGCTCTTTGCTCCTGGAGCAGTAGGAGCTCTGGGTAGGTGAAGGTCTCTAACACCATTATTTGCCCTTTCCTGAAGTGTCCATGCACAGAATTTCAATAAATTGACTTGTGGCTTGGTTTGTTCTCCATCACGTCCTTGTCAGGCCTTGGAGCAAGCACCTCAGTGTCACACCCAGCTGTCAGTGCTTCCTGGAAGGGAAGTTTATGTAATGGAAATCACATTTTCACACATGCAAAACTCTGTTGAAGCACCCATTGGTAAATATATTTTATTCCTTGCTGCAGCCAATATTAATGACTTGACTTCTTACTTAAGCCACAAAAATAAAAGCACGTTGAGCAAATCAGAAAACAATTGTCTTTAACACAAGTTTGAATTGCTTGGTAAGGAATAGGGTAACACAGAGACACTGAATTGATTTTAAACTTTTAAATGTTTTTTTTTTTTTTTTTCNTTTAAATTTTTTTTTTTTTTTTTTTTTCAGTTGGCAAAAAAAATCCGTGAGAAATTCAACCGTTACCTGGACGTTGTGAATAGGAACAAGCAGGTGGTGGAAGCCTCATACACTGCTCATCTCACCTCACCCCTGACTGCCATCCAGGACTGCTGCACCATCCCCCCATCCATGATGGAGTGAGTATGAAACTCTGGAATTCCTCATGCTGGCATTTAATCTGGGAAGAAAATGAGGGTTTCTTTGCAAATGATGCCTGGAAGAGCTGGAGCAGAGGCCAGAAGGAGTTGGGGAATAAAGGAGATTTATTGAGAGGTCACCCCCAGACAGCACCAGGGTTACAAATCAGGCTCTGTGTGGATGGATCCAAAGATGGAGCCAGAAGGGAGGGGGCCAGTCCCAAGATCCCACTCTTTTTATAGGTTTGGGTCCATTTGCACACAGGAGCTTCATTTGCCCACCCTCTTCCTTCCATGTTGTTTCACTTGGAGCTTGGAGTTTGGAAAAGGTGCCCTTGAGTACCAATTGGAGTAGGATTGTTGTGTGTTCTTTACCCTGTGAAAGGATCTCAGCACCCTGACCAAAAACCACACCCCAGTGCAGAATAGAAACCCCAAAAGCCCCAGGCATCACAAACCAGCCTGATTTTTCTGCTGCTTTGGATAAAAAGGGAGAAGGCACAACTCCAAAGGTGCCTCTTATCTTGTCCTCATCTTCTTTTCCATTTCTCCCACACCAGTGTTTAATGATGGGCTTTAAACAAGAGCTGGAAGCAGTAAAAAGCAAGTTTGTTCCTAGTGTTCTATACAAAAAGAGTCTGTCAAGATCCAAGACACTGTTTGTGCACAGAGACCCTGCTTGCCCTGAATTACTCTCCCCAAGCCGGTCATGGGACCATTTTCTCTCCTTTGAAGTAAGCAAAATCACGAGTTGGTCAGTCCATCGCATGCTGACAGCCCTGTGCTCCAGTTTAATCAGGGTGACATGCTGCTGTTTGATAGCAGAGCTTTAATGAAATCGAGCCCATTGCTTGGAAACTGGATTTGTTCATGTTCACTTTGGTTTGGTTCTAAACACAGGAGTTCTGAGTATCTCAATCCAGGCAGTTGGTTGTCTTTAATAATTTCTTTTGTGCTGCTTATTTGCAGAAGTTCTTTTGGGTTTTCAAACTGTAGTAATGTGTGATAGAAGCTCTGATTTTTCCAATAAAAGAGGAGTAATTTTCCTGAAATGCTTAATATATTCAACATTTACTTCCATGTGGGCTTGGAAAGAACAAGAGTAACTTCCTGTTTATGCAAACTTCGATTACAGACTGATTTTTCTAGTTTGTATCTCAGTCTGATTTGAAAACATTTGAGAGGGAGGAAGGTAATTTGGGTCATCAGGTGACTCCAAGGGCACAGGTTTGGAGGTTCCTGCTGGCCAAAGTGCCTGTGGAAAATGCTGGCACATCCAGGATCTTGGCAGTGTGGACAAAAGGGTCAGGAATTCTTTGAGGGTGAAAACCTTTCTGCCCTGTGATCACAAAATCCATGCAGCAATCACCAGGCAGCAGGAACACCTTCCAAGCAAGGGCTGAGGGGAAGGAAAAATGGGATTTATCATCCCCTTGTCAGTGTGGCCTCATTTTTCATTAAAAAGAGAAATCTGCTTTTAGTCTGGAACCTTCAGTGAATTCCTTTTCACTTTGTCCTCCAAAATTACGTAGCTTGGAAGTCCTTCAGAAATTTCTTTACCTGTGGTGAGCTTGCATAAGAATCATTCCCAGTAAGTGATTTAAAACACAGCTGGCACAGCAGAGGGGTGAATTTGCTGTTTGCACAGCTCCTCACTCAAGCTCTGCAGTATGATTCTCTTTGTTTAGTTGCTTGGATCAATAATTCAGTGGTTCCCAGATCAGTTTATCAGCTGCAGGATGTTCTGGACCTTGGCAAGACCTGGTTGAGGCTTATCTGACCATTAAACCCAGTGCTGTCAGGAGGAAATCACCTGCAAGACTGAAAACATAAAAATGTATTTTCTGTTTGCAACTTCCAAGTTTTAGCTCTGTGCTTTGTTAATTGCCTGATTTGTCTAAGTGCTTCTGCCATCATTTCAGGTTTTCTCCTCTTTCTTCCTCTCCCATCTGCTGCTCTTCCTCTCATTTCCCTTCCCTGTGGCATTGCCTTTTTGGGAGATTCCCTGTTTTGGTTAAAATATCAGGAAATAAGCTGATTCACCTGAATATTGTGATTGTATTTTGAATTCTTCCATGTTTAATTCTTGGACTAACTAGGCCTGCACTTGCAGGAAGTTAAATTGGATGTGCTACTGCTGATAGCAGCTTATCCATGGTGTTTAAAATGTTTAATGTTGGTGTTAAAGCAACAATAATTAGAATTTTTTGGTTAAAGTGTTTATTAACTGCTGCTGCAGAAGAGGTCAGGTGGAAAAAGACCCAGATTTGTCTGTTAAATTTGCTTTTTCCGTGAGATCCTTTGCCTTAGATTGTGTCTGGGCCATGTCTGAGTCCTCAGGGCTGTGGTTTGGTTGTGAAATATTTGTGTTACAACTCCTGAACTCTGTGTTCTTTTCCTGGCTGTTTCCTCATGTGGCCTCTTTATTTGAGCAAACATTTGGGGCAAGAACAGTGTCGGAAGTGCATTATCTTCAGGGTATTTTTAGGTAGGTTTGAAGGTTTTCCCCACAGTGTTTAAGACTGTTTATCACTTGGTGTTCAGCTTCTTATTGTCCAGCTTGTTGACATTGAGTTGGGCATGCTGCAAGCTTGGGGAAAATCAGCTTGGGAAGGATGAACTATTCTGTAGGGAGAGGATTTTAAAATTATTATTGTTTTCATTATTTTATTATCATCATCATCATTATTATTTTTTTAATGGATTGATGAGTTCAGTTTGTATTTATTGTTACTATTAACAAAATTATCCATGAGTTTGATTGTATTTCTCCTGAAAATCCAAGCATTGGTTTGTCATGTTGCTTAGGATAAACTGAGATTTCCACACCTGGTGACTATGAAGAAATGATAGAAAACAGGACCTAACAAGCACAAACTGAGCTAGAAAATGAACCTGGCATTTAAATTGCTTGTTTAATGAGTAGTGAGCTATGACAGGGAAAGCAATATTTATTTTATTGCCATTACATGGTATTGACCCTTGCAGTGAAGAGCCCAAATGAGTGAGTTTCCATGTGATTCCAGTCTGGATTAAAATTCCCAGCCTGGCTGTGCTTTTGATTGCTGTTTTGCAGCCCAAATATTCTGGTTTCACTGGTGTGAGACCAGCAGTTGTGTGTTTGTGCCCCCTCCAAGGCAGGGCTGTGGAGTGGAACTGCCTTGGTTTGGAAAAGTGGTGGAAAGAAATAAATTGGAATATGCAAACCCAGCTGGATGAGGCAGCACAGTCAGTGGCTATCGAGTGGTTTTGGCAAGGCCTTAATTCAACAAACATTTCCTGATAAAATTACACTCAGCTGCTTTACCAAAGGCTCCAAATGTGCTTGGGCACAGGGAAATAATCCCACTCCTAAATCCATGTGCAGGGACTGCTGAGGAGGGCTGAGCAGGGCAGGACTTGTGTTTCCCTTTGGATTTTGCTGATCCTTTCTCCAGGTATCTGTGTTGGCATTTGCAGCTCTACCTGATGAAGCTTTGGGAATGGCACAGGGGCAGAGCAGGGCAGGCAGGGAGCAGAGCTTCCCAAGCTCCCACATGGTTGCTGTGGAATTTGGTGCCTGCCCAACCATCCAGGCTGTGTTTGTGTCCCTGGGGTCAGAGCCTGGGGACCAGCTCCTTTTCCCAGGCACTGGGAGAGTGCCTGGAGCACTTGGGAAGAGGCTGCTCCAAGCAGGGTTAATATGGATAAAATGCTCTGGGCTCTGAGAAAGCTGATGGGAGAGAAGGAAAATGGATGTCAAGTGACCTTGCTTCTTCTAATCCTGGAAAAAATCCCTGCTGGAAGAACCCTGTGGGTTTCCTCACCAGCACAGGCTCCAGGATAAGCCAGGAGGAACAGATTTCATGCTGTCTCCAGACATTCCCTATCATGATGGAATTGGGTGGTGATTTACCAGACAAATTTGAATTAAAGTGTCTTTCTCCTGAAGAGGCTAGATAAATAAATACCTTTGTGTACGAGTTAGAGTCTCCTGGTTGTGGTGCCTGAAAGCCCTCCACAGGTATTGAGGAAATCTTGGATCTGGAGCAGCAAGAAGGGAGGGAAAGAATAAACAAAATTTATTCATTAAAAGCCCCGAGTACCTGCAGTGGGAACTTCTGGGCTAGTGTCAGTTGTGACAAGTGTCTAAACAGGGATTTAAGCAATGAGTTTTGGGAAGCAGATTTAGAAGCATTAGGGGGTTCTGCATGGTCTGACTTGGGAGTGATGACTGGGATGACTTTATTCACAGGGGTGTTGCTGGCCTGGATGGCAACAGGCAGATAAAGAGGTGGTTTACATTGAATATTTGCAGATGAAAGGAAATCAAACTCCTTCCACTCTAAGAATACATGGAATATGTGGGTAATGTTTGAGTATCCATTACCCAAAATGCCTTTTTCTGGAGAGGTTGTGATTGATGCTCTCTTGTGGGAGACTTCCAGAAGTGGCTGTGTGTGGTTTGCCAGGGAAGTTGGTTGTGTTTGGGGCCATAGAGCACCTGCCAGTGGTTTCTCAACCCAGCAATAGCTGCAGTAGGATCACCTTCCAGAAAAATCCAATATATTATTCAGATGCATTTGTCAGGAAATGCAGCTGTTCCTGCAGCTTTTCTCTTAAAGGGAGACAAAAAGTCTTCCCTGAATTAATCTTCATCCTTCTCTCTGCCCAGTTTTCAGAGCCATCACTTTGATGTGCTTCACATTTCATGCCCTGGGGTCTGGGAGAGCAGGGAAATGCAGTTTCCTTGGGATGTGAGCAGAGAGTGGCAGCTCCAGGGGCTCACTGCAGCTCCTTGTTGGTCATGGATCCTGCTGGAATCATCCCCCTTCCACCCTGGGGGCCACAAATGAATTTCACTGCTGGGATTTCCTGGGAAGTTGCCCCAGGTCTCCCAAATCCCATCTGTTCAGGGGCACTTCCATTCATTAATGCTCCCACTCTGGCTGCCTTGCAAGGCAGCTGGAAATCTGTTTTTTGCTCTTTATTTAACTATGCTGATAAGAGCTTAGGGAATGCATTTATCCAAATTTGTGGAAGGAGATGGAATGGAGAAATATTTGTTGGTAAAACACCCTACTTGGCAGTGGTGCATTGCAAACATTAATGGAGCTGTTTGAATAAGGGAGTTTACAAACCTCTATTTGAAAATCATTTACTCCTTGACTGTGATACTGCTTTCAAAAGTGGTCTGGTTTTTGCCTCTTTTATTTTTTTAAACCGATGGTTAAATATTTGCTAATGCAGTTCAATTTTATCACAGCTCTTTCAGTGTTTATCTTTCCTCTCTGGAGCAGTTAAGTGGGAGATAAGGGGAATCCCATTCAATTCCTTGGGTTGCTGCAATATCTGAAGAGCTGCACTTCCAGAGGAGTGGGGGCCCACAAGAAATGAAATTTAAGATTTATTTGCTGTTCTGACAGAGTTTCAGGCTGCACTAAAGCCCAGGGGGTTCTAGGAGATGCAGGGATTGTGCACAGTCCTGGGCTTGGCAGCTTTTGTCCATAAAGTGCAGCAGGTATTTAGGAAATTTCTCTCCTAGGCTCTTGCTTTCACTTCTAATGTGACCAAACTCCTTAAGAAAAAATGGGGTTTGGAATAGAAATCCCTCATGAGAAAGTGAGGTTGGGAATGAATTTGTGTTCCTGGGTTGAATCCTCCTTCCAGGAGTACATTCTCTTTACATCTGAGAGAGCTATACTTAGATTTTTCAAAAAAACTTGAAATAATGGGAACAACTTTGGTGCCTTACCAGAAGAAATTGAGTAACTGGACCATCAGCAGCTTATTTTTATTTTTTGGAATTGAATTTCTTCATAAAAACATTGTTTTCCAGCATTCTGTTTAGATGCAGTGGGAACCCTCTATTTAAGAATTGATGTGAAATAGGAGTTAAAAACCTTACTTTGCAATCAAGCAAACAAGGCCTAGTTGAGAATTTCAAAAGAAACGCTGAATTTTGAGCAAACTTCTGTAATTTCATTTACATCTTAATGTCAGCTTGAATTCGAAAAGGAAAAAAAAAAACCCCAACTATTAAAACAATACAAAGCCTCGAGCAGCTGCTCAAGTGCCATTTTTATCCACAGCTCCCTCATTTTCCCCCTAAACTCCAAACACACAAAAGAAGTGGATTTACACTGTAAATTCAGGCCGAACAAAATCCAATTGGAGCTCACTCCAGCTCCGTTTTTGATGTCAGATTCAAAGCTCCTGCAAATTCATTTTTATCTCCTGCGCTCGCCGAGCCCCCGCTCGTAAATCCTGCCGAAGGAGAATAAAAACGAGCACGGCCTGGTGGGGATTTCGTGTGTGAAGTTCAAAGCAGTTTGCACATCAGAGCCAATGTCAATCAGGGGGAGATGTGGGGAGGCAGGCAGGGAGCGTGGGGCTCCGTGGGGACCAGATCAAAGTGGGAGTCGTGGCTCTGTTTGCTCCCTTGGGATGCAGCTTCCATCCCTTCTTCATTAAACAGAATCCAGGAGGAAGAGAGGGAGGCAGGGAGAAGGGGGATGGAAGATGTCTTGGAAGTGAATCTCTGCTGAGATGTCTTTTATTGGTTTTAAATCTGTGGAAAAAAAACCACCCTCAAAGTGATATCTTAATTTTTGGGATGGGGATTCTGGGGGATTTTCTAAGTGTTGGCGACTGGAATATTTTGGGTGAAATCTCGAGGGGTTTTTGTCCAATTTGTAGTGGTGCTCCTGGTAAAAGTGAGAGACACTGGTGAAAATTAATGAGGCATTGGTGAAAATTAATGAGGTACTGGTGAAAAGAATTAAGGGAGATACTGGTATTAATGAGACACTGGTGAAAATTAAGGGAGGCACTGGTTAAAATGAAGGGAGTTAGTGGTAAGAATTTAGGGAGACACAGGTAAAAATGAAAGCAAACTCGGGTTAAAATCAAGGGAGACACAGGTAAGAATTTAGGGAGACACAGGTAAAAATTAAGGCAAACTCAGGTTAAAATCAAGGGAGACACAGGTAAAAATTAAGGCAAACTCAGGTTAAAATCAAGGGAGACACAGGTAAGAATTTAGGGAGACACAGGTAAAAATTAAAGCAATCTCAGGTTAAAATCAAGGGAGACACAGGTAAGAATTTAGGGAGACACAGGTAAAAATTAAGGCAAACTCAGGTTAAAATCAAGGGAGGCACAGGTAAGAATTTAGGGAGATGCTGTGAAAAATTAAGGGAGTTATTGGTAAAAATTAAAGGGAGATGCTGGTAAAGATGTAGGGGGACACTGGTAAAAATTAAGGGAGGCACAGGTAAGAATTAAGGGAGATACTGGTAAAAATGAAGGGAGGTGCTGGTAAAAATTGAGGGAGATAGTTAAGAATTAAGGAAAACACTGGCAAAAATTAGGGGAAACACTGGCAAAAATTAAGGGAGACCCAAGTAAGAATTAATGGAGACAGTGGTAAAAATGTAACAAACTGGTAAAAATTAAGTGAGACATTGGTAAAAATTTAGGGAGACAGTGGTAAAAATTGTCTCCCGTGCAGAGAAAAGGTGCTGATCAATGCTTGTCTTCAAATATTAAAATAGAAATATTTTTGGTGTTGTAACTTCTTCCAAAGTGAGTGATGGGAAGGTGTGTACAGTTTGGAACTGGAGTGGAAAATGTGCCAGGTGTAAAGGTGGGAGGAAAGGTAAAACCAGGATTTACAGCTAAGAATACAAACATTGGTTGGAAAGGCCACTTGGCAGTGCTGGGGCTTTGGTTTTAATTGTGGCTTTAATGGGAAAGAGGCTTAAATATATTAGTAATGCATTCTGAATTAAATTTAGAAGCACGTGGAAAATTCTCCAGTGTCATTAAAATGATGACAAATATTGCAATTTGTGCTGCCTGGCCCTGATTTTCTGTTGTGGTGGGAGCTGCTCTCTTCTTCAAGTCCTTGTGCCATGGAACTAAACCCACTCCATTGCAAGGTGCAAAAAGTCAATTTTAAGGCAAAAAGCACCTGAAAAGAGATTTGAGACAGACGTTTCACCTAACCCAGTCTGGGGCAGCCCCTGCTCAAGGCTGGCAGGTCTGGTCTTTAATTTATAGGATTTCAAATGATTCTTCATCTTTTATTTATACTCTTTTTTTCCCCCCATTAACTGCATTTCCTTTTTTGCTGTAAGAAGGAGAGATGGGATTGGGCTGCAGGAATTTTTTTTTGTTTCCTTCTTCAGCTCTGCTACAGATTCTTTAGGCATCCACAAATTCCTCTTCCTGGTGGGTAACTAACAGTGGCTTCCTGAGGAGAGCTGAGGCCTTGGATGATTTTTGGAGCATGTTGAAGCATTTTAATGCAATAAATGAATAATGTTGGTTGCTAACAAGGCATCCTGTTGCCATCACTAATAGATTTTGATGGGAGCTCTGGGACAATCCGTTTACATCCTGAAAAGTCATTATTTTTCACTGTGGGGTTGTTCTTCAGCCTTGCTCGGAAATATTTCTTTAGGATGGAGATGTTTAATGTGCAGTTTTTTGGGTTTGCCCCAAGATAAACACGATTTTTGTGGAACCCATCCGTTACCAATCAATATAAGGCTGGAAGATTCTTCAGCCAACAAAAAATCAACAACAGTTTCGCTCTCTTGGAAAGAGCTGTGATTTTTTTTTTTTTTTGAAGTGGTTACATTTGAAGGGTGATAAGAAAAGCCACAGCCTTCATCCAAGAGCTGCATTCCTGGGAAATGTCTTTTCCTCCTCTGAGGGGGCTTGGGAAGGTCTCTGGGAGGAGGTTGCCAATAATGTCAGCAAACAGCTCCAGCAGAGGGGATGAGCAGAGCTCCAGGTTTGGCTGCTTTGGCTCTGCCAGAGCATCCCAGCCTGGGACAGACAGGAGATTTCTGTGTCCTTCTGTCCATCCCTGTCTCCTCCTGGCTGCGGAGAGCCAGGATAACACCAGAGGTCAGGGGGCGAGGGGACAAGGACGTGCAGTGACACGACAAGGGCAGGATGGCTTTAAGGCAAAGGAGGGCAGGGTTAGCTGGGAAATTGGGAAGAAATTCCAGGCTGGGAGGGTGGGCAGGCCCTGGCACAGGTGCCCAGAGCAGCTGGGGCTGCCCCTGCATCCCTGGGATGTCCAAGGCCAGGCTGGATGGGCTCGGAGCAGCCTGGGACAGTGGGAGGTGTTGGGGTGGAATGGGATGAGTTTTAAGGTCCCTTCCAACTCTTCTTTGAGTCTATAATCATCTTTTCATGCATCTTGTCTTTCCAGATTTGATGGGAATTTCAACACCAATGTCTTATTATTAATAGTTATTCACACTGAAACATTAAAAAGCTGTGTTTCCATTGTAAATGTGAGTTTAATAAATAATGTCTGATTGCTGGTCCTGTTGTTGTCCTTCCATATTGGATGGGAATTTCAGCTCTGTGTTATCATAAATAATTATTTACACCAAAACATTAAAAAGCTGTGTTTCCACTGTAAATGTAAGTTTAATGAATAATATCTGATTGCTGGTCCTGCTGCTCTCTTTCCAGATTTGATGGAAATTTCAACACCAATGTCTTATTATTAATAGTTATTCACACTGAAACATTAAAAAGCTGTGTTTCCATTGTAAATGTGAGTTTAATAAATAATGTCTGATTGCTGCCTTTCCAGATTTGATGGGAATTTCAACACCAACGTTTCCAGAACCATCAGCTGTGATAGACTCTCAACCACTGTCAACAGCAGAGCCTTCAATCCTGGACGTGACTTAAATTCTGGTGAGCAGCACAGTTCTGCTTTGGGGTTTTTTTCCTTCTGTTTTAGAGGGGTTTTTTCCCATTAGACTCAAACATTTCCTTGGCACAGAGAATTTGCATTGATTGCCATAGCAACAAGCTTTTATTTCTCCTTGCAAGTGTCACACTGTTCTTAATTTGAGATTTCATGATGGAAAGCTGATACCTAAAGTAATGCCCTTAGTGTAAGTACTTTATAAAAAT
Organism: Anthoscopus minutus; assembly: GCA_013399455.1. Classification (NCBI taxonomy): domain Eukaryota; kingdom Metazoa; phylum Chordata; class Aves; order Passeriformes; family Paridae; genus Anthoscopus; species Anthoscopus minutus. The sequence goes on from VWYI01013662.1 coordinate 75,897, forward strand.
GTCAGGAAGATTTTATTCCAGCCTACCGTGGATAATTTTGTTGTGGTTTCTGCACTTTTTATTTCTTCCTTTTTATTCTTTTTTTTCCAAGGTTTTCTACTTCCTAGGCCTGCTTTGGCATCAGCAGTGTCAGCTGCTGCAGGGGCCACACAGGGAAGTTTCTCTGATCTTCTCAGCTGAGTTCAGCTCAAGTGATGCTGCCTTTGCACTGATATGCAAAAACTACCAAATATGGGGGCATCTTAAAAGATTTCCTTTCTTTGTCTTGTCAGGGCATTTTTTTGACATATTTAAGGACTTAGAGATATGCTGAGAAACAAAATATGCAGGACTTAACCCTGGAAAAATTCAGCATTTTGGCCTCTGTCTGGTGCTGCAAGGTTTTCTTCTTTTTGTTTTTTTTTTTATCCTAATCAGTGTGGATTAATACAGGGATTTCAGTTGGGTGCAGTCAGACTTTGGTCCAGCTGTTCCATCTGACTTTTCAACTTTTTCTGGTGCTCAGTGTTGTAAATTAGAGAATATTAATGGACTTTGGTTGTGGATTTCATTTTGGGGAGGTGTGATTTGTTCATTCTTTTGGGGGAATAATGCAGACTTGGGATTTATTTTATTTTCATTTTCAGAGGTCTTTTGGAATAAAATGCTGATTTATTTTATCAACTTGACTGATGAAATGGCAGCCCTGCCATTCCGCCCTCTTGCAACAAATAAGGAGAAAGAACCCCACATTTTTATAAACTCCTTTACTGTTCCTCTTCCTATAGCTTTGCTTTCTGGCTTTCTCATGAAATATAAAAATGAGAAATCTCCATAGATTCTTTTCCATCCCATCCATTGTATCCCACATCTTGGATGCAGATGCTGGCCAGGCTGATTTCCTGACATGCCATGATTTGTGTGGTGTTTTCTGTCCTAAAGCCAGGCTCTCTTTGTTCACTCACTGTGATTTGCTGAGCTTTGTTTTACTCATCCCTTTATTAAAAAAGCCAAACCCAAACAACTCATTAAAATAATGTTTAAATCACATGCAGTTGTTAATTAATCAGAATAATTTTGAAGGCAAGTTTAGAGTCACTGTTGTAAGAGCAAAGCATAGAATGAATCACTTCATGGCTTTTAATTAAATTAAATAAAAATATTTTTTCTACTGCAGAAGTTGGAGGTTAAAAAAATATTCAAGAAATATTCCTTATTTTTCAGTGGTGAAAAGCAAATAAATTGCAGTTTCTTGTAAACAGAATTTAAATTTCTAGTTTGAATTCTCAGAGAAATAAAGTGAGTGGGTGTTCAAGGCTCCTGCTGTCCTGGCTCAGCACTGAGGCTCAAGTGCCTCCTCTTCCCTTGCCTCTGGCTGGAAAGATTCCTGATGAAAGGAGAACCTTCAAAACATGGCATTGGCAGGAAAGGGCAGCAGGAGAGGAGAGGGAATTGAGGGAGAGTAAGAACAGGGATTTATTGACAGCAGACTCTCCTCTGGCTCTCCTGGTACAGAAACAGCCTTGGGGGGAGTTTTTGATTAGGGAGGAGATGTCTGTGAGAGAGAAACGGGATGGCAGGAGTGGCTTGAGGCAGGAGAACGGGATGGAAATGGTTAATTTGAGAAACCAAAGTCCAAACTGGGCACACCTGGTGAAGAGAGAAGTTTTGTGTGGCTGAGGTCCAAGGAGTATCCTTGGTCCTTGTTGTGTTTGAAAGGCTGGGACATCAATCACAGATGGGCTTGGCTTAGAAGGGCCTCAAAGCCCACCCAGAGGCAGCCCTGGCACTGCAGGGACCCCTCCCAGTGCCCCAGGCTGCTCCAAAGCCCAAACCCATCCAGCCTGGCCTGGGGCACTGCCATGGAGCCTGGGGCACTGCCAGGGGGCCTGGGGCACTGCCATGGAGCCTGGGGCACTGCCATGGAGCCTGGGGCACTGCCAGGGGGCCTGGGGCACTGCCATGGAGCCTGGGGCACTGCCATGGAGCCTGGGGCACTGCCATGGAGCCTGGGGCACTGCCATGGAGCCTGGGGCACTGCCAGGGGGCCTGGGGCACTGCCATGGAGCCTGGGGCACTGCCATGGAGCCTGGGGCACTGCCATGGAGCCTGGGGCACTGCCATGGAGCCTGGGGCACTGCCAGGGGGCCTGGGGCACTGCCATGGAGCCTGGGGCACTGCCATGGAGCCTGGGGCACTGCCAGGGAGCCTGGGGCACTGTCATGGAGCCTGGGGCACTGCCAGGGGGCCTGGGGCACTGCCATGGAGCCTGGGGCACTGCCAGGGGGCCTGGGGCACTGCCATGGGGCCTGGGGCACTGCCATGGAGCCTGGGGCACTGCCATGGAGCCGGGGGCACTGTCATGGAGCCGGGGGCACTGCCATGGAGCCTGGGGCACTGCCAGGGGGCCTGGGGCACTGCCATGGAGCCTGGGGCACTGCCATGGAGCCTGGGGCACTGCCAGGGGGCCTGGGGCAGCCCCAGCTGTGATTGATGAGGTTCCACCTCCCCATCCCCGCTCCTCAGCCCAGCACAGGGCTTGGAGTGAGCCTTGGGGACACTCAGGGGACACTCAGGAGGGTCAGCAGGGCTCTGCTGCTGTGGGGCTGGACACAGCCCATGGCTGGAGCTGTGTGGGGCTGCAGGGATGCTGGGCTCTGGGATAAATGGGCTGTGGGAAGCCTTTGGGATGTTTGTGTCTGTAGCACTTGGTGATGTAGCCATGGGCTGTCACCTCCTGTGCCAGAAAATCAAAAACCAAGAATTGCCCGGGATGGAAATGGAGTGGGAAGCAGTTTTGGTTAGAGGGATGGGGTGTTCTCAGTGCCCCAGCATCCCCACAGCTGGGGAGACTTTGTAAATGGGGTTTAAAAGTGCTAATTAGTATATCTGTCTTAAAACTCTTTAATTTTATCTTTCTGTGAGACCACTTCCCTCAGAGAGTACACTCAGGGCAGAGGCCAGGAGCCAATTCCCACTAAATCAACCAATACTCACATTAAACTAAAGCAACCTCTGAAAGAAGGCAGTGATCAAATGCAAAAAAAATTTCTCCTAATCCCATAATTTACTTTCTACTCTCATAAGTGTCCTCATGCAGAGCTGGGGAGGAATATCTGTTGCACCTTAGATTTAGACTCTACCTTTGCCTCAATTATTTTTATGCATTAACAACTGTGGGCACATCTGGGTGTTCTCATCGTTGTCTTCCTGAATGAATTTTTCATTTCATTCTGAACATAAAAGGCAAAATTCCCCTGAGTATCCCCCTTTTCCCACAGGAGTTCTACAGTTTAAATAATCCTGCCCTATAAAAAGCTCCTGGCAAAACATAAATTTCAGCTTTGCTCTGCTCGACCTCGAGCTCAGCTCTGGAAATGTTAATCTTGGCCCAGAGTAAAAAGTGGGATTGGAGTGGTGAAGTTGGAGGTGTTGGAAGGGAACGGAATTTGCACCACAGGCTCCAGCAAAGCCTTGGGAGCAGAGCCTGGGAGAGCCCTCAGGGGCAGCAACCCCAAATTCCACCCTGAGCAGGGTGTTAAGAAGGGTGATGGAGCTCATGAAACTGGTTTTTTTTCCAGCATTACTGGGGTTTTTTTGATAAAATAAACATTAATCTTAGAGGAGGGAGAAAGAAATAGATGTGTCTCTTCTCAGCTTTAAGAAAAAATATCACTTTTGCCAGTGTTTTTTCTTGATATTAGGTGGATTTTTGAATGTTTTTTTTAATGTCTTGAAAAGATTTTGGTTTATCTTGCTTGGAGTTTTGCATCTGGATAACTTTTAGCCATTACTACAAAATAGATAAGGAGAAAGTCTGTATTCTCCAGATGGAGGCACAGGCTTTGGGCAGTTAGATGAAGAGATCTGTCCTCACCACTCTGAATAGTCCTTTATTTATTAAATCTTCCCCAGAGCCAGTGCATTATGTTATCAAATTCCTTTGGAGGTTTTTTTTTGGGTTGGTTTTTTTTTTGCCTTTTGAATAAACAGGGAACCAGTAAATCTTTCTCCTTCTCATCCTTCCAAGTGCTGAAATGTCTGTTCCACGTCAGGCAGCTTTGGCAGAATGCTCCTCCCCAGAAAAATGCAGAGATGGCACCAAACTGCCCAATAAATTTTGTCTGTTTTATTCGAGGTGTTGATCATTTAAAATCTTAAAATCATAAAATATCTGGAGTTGGAAGGGATCATCGAACCTAGAATGTGGAATGTTCCTTAAATTGCTGTATTTTAAACTGATTTTTGGCTGAGTTAAAGTGGTTGGGAGTTATTTAAGCAGAAGAGTTAATATCCCTCCTTCCAAATCCTTTTAACAGAGGAATCTGGTGCCATTCCTTAAAATGAAAAGGTTTTTTACTTCTTTTCCCTTCAGAGTTCTAAGGATTGAGCAGGGCTCTGTCCTGGCTCATGCCACCAGCAGAATGTTAATTGTGGCTGAGCTGCAGAGCTTTTATTCCTGATGACAGCACAGGAGCTGGAATTGGGTTTGACTTGGAAAATCCTGGATCAGATCTGTCTGGAGAGTTAGAGGTTGTCTTCACTTGTGCAATAAACACATTTCTTTGTGCTGTTTCTTCAGCATGAGGGTTTTTAATGGAGGGACTTGTCAGAGGAGAACTGAAAATTCAACTTTTCTGGTTTCTGTGGGATGAGATCTGAGGTCGGCAGCTCAGCAAATGTAATGCTAAAGAGGAGGGCTGTAAGAAACCCTTTTATAACGAGCAATTATGTTCAGTAGTTCCTTTTTTTTTTCCCTGACTGTTTGTGCTGTTCTTTGAAGATTAATTAGTTAATGATTTGGCTGTGCTTTGAAGATGTAAAGTGGTATCTAGAAGTGCTAAGTGTTATCATATCTCATTCCCTTTGAAGTTTTATAAACTCTGTCACACAGGGCTTTCTTCCTAAAAGTCCTTTTTGCCTTGTGAGATATTTATAATTAGAGAGAATGATCATTTCAAATGCTATCATGTTCATATTTTCCAACTTTTCCAGTCTGCAGCAGGATTTGGGGTCAGATATTGCTGCAGGGGAAGTGGAAGGGACAGAAGTTTTGGAGTGACTTGGGCACCTCGTGGGCAGTTGGTTATTCCAAGTCTGTGTCCAGAATTAAGGGATCAGCTTTTAAATGGGATCCTTTGATGGAATAACCTCTCCAGGGGCTGATTTTCCTGCAAGGAGAAGGAGGTGGGAATAAACTACAGGCACTGAGGGGGTGGAAAGTTTGGGGTGAGTGAGGTTTAGGCTAAAAAAAAAAATAAAAATCACCTACTGTGTGTCCTGGCAAGGAGCAGGAATGGAGGAAATATCTGCAGGGAATTCTTACAGCTTGAACGGATGGAAAATGTGTTTAAAGAGAAAAAGTCTGGATTTTTCAGCCCTGGCTTATCTGCAGGGAGATTGTCTGCTGTGGCTATAGGAAAAAGAAAAACAAGGGGGAAAAAGGCAGAGTTAGGATAAAATTGGTGCTCCCTGGGGAGGGTGTTAGAGAGCTAACACTCACTGGAGGAAACATGAGCACAGCTCTGTGAAAAGGAAGAACAGCAGAGCTTGAGTTTCAAAACCAATTGTTTTATGGAAAAAATGAACACTTTTAAATCCACATACTCTCATGGGGAAATAAATACAGCTCGTGGCCTTGCAGGAATGAGAAGTTTATCTTTAATATAGCAAGGATTAAAAAAAGCCAAAGCCTTTAAATTATAAGCTCCTTTATTGTAATGTTGTTGGTAAAATGAGACTGGAAAAGTTATTTCATCCATGCTTTAACTGGGTGTTCACATGTCAGCTTCGAAATGACAGTTTTCAAGTTCTGAAACTCAAAACAAAAACTTCAGCACCAGAAATTCAGCCTTTTTATACAAAACAACTTCTCCCTCAGAACAATGAAATTGTGGTGACTGGGCATAAAAAAGAAGAATTTAAATGTTTTATGTGTGTTTTTAATGTTTATGTCTCATGGCTTTTCTGCCTGCAGGAGGAAGCAGCAGTTCAGAGAAAAAAATTTATTTAGGAGGGGAATGAGGCATCTCTGGTAATCCTTGGTCCATCAAGGCAGGGAATTGTTCTCATGAGAAGCTGCATTTTTGCACAGAACTCAGCAGTGCCAGCCCAGGATCCCAGGGGGATTTGTAGGCACTGTGGGAAGTGTAAAACAGTGTGGCAAAAAGGAGTGGGGAAAGCCCAGGACAGTGGTTTTTGCAGGGTAATTACACTGAGCTGGATGTGGAGAGAACATCGTGGCCACAGCCAGTCTGGGAAACTTGAGTAAGTGCTAAAGTGTGGAGGATGTGGAGCTCAGACCTTCCTCAGTGTGGGGATTTGGGTGTAGAGTGTCTGGCTAAGGTCTGAGTGTGCCCTGCAGTCCTTTCCAACCCAAATATTGGCATCTTTGATAGTGAAGGAGATGCAGGAGATGAAACTGGCCTGTGTTCACTGCCAGTCCTGAGGGAATGCTGAAGGGAAATGCTGAGTAAAAGGTGAAGCTCTGGAAATCAGAGCCCCCTCTGCCAGTTCTTTGAGTTCTGCAGTCAAAGAACATGAAAGGAGAAATGGCAAAAAAAAACAGTTTTCTTCTTTTTTTTTTTTCATGCATTTGAAGCTGGTGTGATCCACTTTATTTGCTAGGTAAAAACTAAAGATTTCGAATATGCAGATTTTATTTTCAGTCTGCTGCAAGCAGAGAGGATGTTCTGCCCTGGAACTGGAAAATTATCCCATCCTGCTGTGGTGCTAAGGGGGTTTGTGCCTCCTGTGCTAATGATTTCCCATTCCCTCTCTCCTGGGAACATTTCCCTTTTGTTTTAAGGGACTTAGAGCTGCCTGGGATCAGTGGTGTGGCAAAGCTGTGATTCCATGGATGAGCATCAATCCTTGGTCTCTCCAGGCTGGAGGGGGAGAGCAGACCAGGTCCATGGGGCATTCCCACTGCACTGAGGCAGAAATTCCTGTCCCCATGGGATCTGTTCCCTTCCCAGTGCCCATGGGATCTGTTCCCTTCCCAGTGCCCATGGGATCTGTTCCCTTCCCAGTGCCCATGGGATCTGTTCCCTTCCCAGTGCCCATGGGATCTGTTCCCTTCCCAGTGCCCATGGGATCTGTTCCCTTCCCAGTGCCCATGGGATCTGTTCCCTTCCCTGGCAACAGGTTGGTTATGAAGCTGTGAGCACCAAACCTGTTTAATATTTTGGAGTTATTCCACCAAAAAACCCAGCATTTTTTAACATGGAGGATTTTTCCTTTATGGAAGGGATGTTGGCAGTGTATTTATTATGACATGGAGATGTAGGGGTGATATTTATTATCCATAATTGCCTTAATCTCTTCCTTCCTCACTCTCTCACTCTGGCCTTGCCTTCCTGGGACCTGGGTGTACTTCAGAGATTCAGGAGCATTGGTCCTCATACTAAACAAAATCTGTCCAATCCATTGTTGAGTTCCAAAAGACTTGAACTGTTTGCAAACCCATGAGGTTTTACCAGTGAGTTTTACCCATCCTAAGCAGAGCAGTTTGTGTTTCATGTTGTGTGTGCTTCTCCTGGGTGTTCTTCTCCAAACACCATGAGAGAGGCCCCGAGTGACCAAACCTCTGAGTCTGGGCTGCCTTTACAACTCTGCTTCATTTTCTCTTTCCACCCTGCAGTCCTTGCTGATAACCTGAAGTCTAACCCAGGAATTAAGTGGCAATATTTCAGCTCAGAAGAAGGGATTTTCACCGTGTTCCCAGCCCACAAGTTCCGGTGCAAAGGCAGCTACGAACACCGCAGCAGGTAGGATTTGCCTCCTTCCAATCTCCTGGGAAAAGCATTGATGCTGGATTCCTCAAGCCCTGATTTCATTCAGTGTTGTCCTTTGCCAAGCTGGCAACATTCCTCAGTAACTTCCTAATGGAGTCCCTTGGGTTTTCTTAGGGTTGTTTTTTAAAGCGCCACTTTTCACTTCTAAGAAACTCAACTAAAATTCCAAATGGGTTCCTCACCTCTCCCAAATTAAATCAGCTGTAAACAGCAGTGACTTGGAAGTTGTAGGTCAGCCTGCAGGCAAAATCTGACTTATATTTGACTCATACTTGTCAGTATGTTCACTGTTAATAAAGCAGTGAACACACATTCTGCTGATTTGGCAGGTGCCAAATCACTTTGGGGTGGGAGGGGAAGGATGAGAGAGTGGGAAGGGCACATAGGCAGGAGAATTTTTCTCCAGGTTCAGGTGGCACATCATAGATAGTAGGCAAGCAGCAGTGCAAATTTCCTTCCACTAAAATAAAAAAATAAAAATAAAACATCAGCTTGGGGCAGGGCTTCCTGCGCAGGGATTTCTGTCTCTAGACATGAAGCCAAGAATTTGAGGTCCAGTATTTTTCCCTGCTTTTTCTGGGATTGATGAAGGCTCAGGGGTGGGAAGGTGCAGTGGCTTTAATATCTCTGGTCACACATTAATTAATTATACCAGTTAATCAGTCTGTACAGGGGAAGCAGCAGCACATCCAGGAACCTTTTGGGGACACTAAGGAAGGTTTGGTTTCCTGTCAGGGTTGAGCAATCAAAAGTTTACTGATGGTATCTTCAGTGTGTCATCAAAGCACAAAGTTCTGAGCTTGGCTGAGTTTTCTGGGGCCTTGGAGAGGTGTGGTCTGAAGAGGTGAGAGCTGGGGGTGCCCAGTCCTGCTCAGAAAACTTTGACACTGAAGCCATCAGTGGTTTTATCCAAATCACTTAGTCTGGGTCATAGTTCCTCCGTGGCTAAATAAGGGATATCTTTTTGGTAATATTTACTTCAGAGGGTAGTTTGAGTGAATTAATTAGTTAATGCTTCAGTGCTTTGAAGATCAAAGGCCCTGTTTTAGTTGCAGGTATTAATCCAGGGTAGAGCTGCAGGCTGTGTTGCAGTTGAGAACTGATTTGTGCCAGTTGTTTACTGCAGTGCCTTGTCTCAAATCTTCTGCAGTTCCTTTCCTCTTAATAAGATTTCTCTGTCTGCCTTTGATATAATAAAATTTAGATCCCAAAACTCATTTGATTGTAACTAGTTTTGTGTCTCCACTAAAGAGGAAAGAGAAACTTGCCATTTCATTTTTATCCTTCCTCTGTGCTGAGGATCTTCCTAATTTATTCCAGGTTGAAACCTTGGCTTGAGAGCTTGTGAGCTCTTTCACACATCTCACAGTATTGAGCAGGATCTGAAAACCCTTCCCTGAAAGCAGGTTTTTTAGTGTTAGCACAGAGCCATGGCAGCACTGAGAGTCCTCGCTGGTGTTAGCTCACTTTGGGATGTAAAACTGGGCAGATCCAAGGCCTTGTGGAGCATGACCCGGGTGAGAGTCATCCCAGGGCACCCTGCCTTGGCCAGGAGCCTTCTTACAACAAGCCAAACAGCCTGGGCTGATCAGCTCCCTGCAGCTACACAGGTTTGAACTTGTCATGGCCCCAGCACATCCCCATTGCTGCACTCAGTTCACATGTGGGTGAAGTTCCCAGCAGCCAGGATTTAGCAGGAGGCATTTTTTGCTTCATTCAAACCTTGGTGTGAGCTGCTGCAGTGACCCCAAACACTGCTGCTGAGTAAGCAACAAGGTTTATTCCTGAAACCTCTTGCTGTGACAGAGAGAAGAACCTGGTTTGGGTTAAAAAATTCAGAAAGTGAGGGGCATTTCTGATGTTCAGATTCTCACTTGGCCTTTCCTGGTGCAGGTTTTCATAAGGGGGAAAAAAAAAAAAAAATCTCTGTTATAATTGATTGTTTCTTCCTGGTTGTTTGCTTGGGGGTGTTTTAATTCCTGCCTGTTTCCACTTGTGAGCATTCCAGTGGGGATGACAGGGTGCCTGATGATGGTGGTTTGGGGTTTGTCCCTCCTCAGGCCCGTGTACGTCTCGACCGTTCGCCCTCAGTCCAAGCACATCGTGGTCATCGTGGACCACGGGGCCTCTGTCACAGAGACACAGCTCCAGATTGCCAAGGATGCTGCTCAGGTGATCCTCAGCTCCATCGATGAGCACGACAAGGTGAGGTTTCTCCAGGCAAGGAGCAGCTTTCTCTGGGTTTTTGGTTCTCACCCAAAGTGGTGTTTTCAGCCCATGGACTCCTGCGGATCTGGGAGCTGCCTCTGAGGGGTGACAGAGCCTTGAGCTCACTCTTGGAACTTTTCTGCTGCAGGGGAAACATTTGAGGATCTGCAGGCTGGGAAAAATATGGAATCCCTCTAATCTAAGGCAAATCTTGTACCTGGGCAACCTTGAAAGGCTCCTCCTTCTCAGCAGATATTTCAGTGATGGTCAGCAGGAAGAAGAACCATGCTCCAAACATGACTCCTTCTCACATCCTAGACTGCTTTGAACAACTCTTTTCACCTCTGAGCCTCTCATTTTGTCTTGTGAAAGTGGAAATTATTTATTCTCCTGCAGTACTGGGCTGAGCTGAAGCATAATTAGTGTTTGGAAGAGTCACAGATAATTATGGTAGCAGCAGAGGGCTGAGAAATCTCGGTTTGATTTCGTGCTCTGTCATTTGACAGTGAGAAAGTCACTTCAGCTGTAATGGTTTTCAGTACAGACAACCAGGGACCCGTAAGATGTTTCCATAAGAAGTCTCCAGTTTGGTCTTTACTTTTATTAACTCTGCTGGTGAGACCTTGATCAGTCTCTCTGCTTGGATTCTCTTTTGTGAGTAGGAAGAGTTTCAGTTAAATTGAAGAACAGCTGATGATAATCTTTGCCTTAAGACTTCTCATGAATAGTATGGGAAAACCACTTAAAATTTTGTGCTTTTAGAGAGATTTAATACAGTAATCTTACAATTCAGAAGGATTAACAGCACTTAAATGTAAGTGTCAGAAGGGTTTGTGTTAATATAGAGAATATATTTAAGACACCTATTCCTTGGTCAGGAGCTCAGTGGTTATAGAACCTGTTACACAGGTATCTAATTACTGCTTAATTCTGTCCCTGTCTTGCCTCAGTCCCGCTCCCTGGTGTTGTTTGTCACTCATTTAATGAGCCTGCTGTGTTAGGTGTCATTAAGGCATAGTGGTGACACTTGCATTAACTTATTTACAGGGGAAGCTGATGGCAGACTTGACTGGAACGTTAAAACAACAAAAAGCTTTGCTGGGAGCACTCCTTAGAGGGGTTATTTTTTTTCATTTCTCTGTGCGCTCCCTTTTCTCTGGGCTCTTCAGGCTTTCCTGAAAAGGCTCTCTGCTGACTTCCCTGTCAATTCTCCCTGGCTCACCCAGGCTCTGCCCAGAGCTGTGCATCAACCACTGTGAGGGAGCACAGCGAAGCTGAATCTGCTAAGTAGCAAAGACCAAAATCTCTTTTCCTTGAACTCCCCATAATCCTTTGTAAATTTGACAGATTTATACCTGAAATATTTCCTTTCCAACAACCCAATTTCAAACCCATGGGATCTCCTCAGCTGGCTTGTCCCTGTGTGGGTGTGTGAAGATCCCTCCAGGGCAGGAGATCCCACGGAATCTCTTCCCCCGGCAGATCTCGGTGCTGACGGCGGCGGACGTGGTGCGGACGTGCTCCCTGGACCAGTGCTACAAGACCTTCCTGTCCCCTGCCACCAGTGAGACCAAGAGGAAGATGTCCACCTTTGTCAGCAGCATTAAGGCATCTGACAGCTCCACACAGCACGCCCTGGGCTTCCAAAAGGCTTTCCAGCTCCTCCGGAACACCAACAACGGCACCCGGCTCCAAGGGAGTAAGGCAGCCTCTTGTGCAAGCCTGGTTATTGCAGAGCCTTGCCAACGTTTTCTTATTTCACTTTCTCACTTTGGCAGAGGCCAAGGGAGTGGAGTGTGTTGAATATTAAGAAAAATGTGCTCTGTTCCCTGTTTTTTGTTTTAAGGAGCATTTCCTTGGGCTGCAATCCACGTTGAAGGTTGGATGTGTCCATTCCCTTCTCGTTTGCTGCCTTGTCTTTCTTCTGAACTGAGAGAGGAAAATGCAGGATTGATCTGTGTGATAGCTGAGATATTTCCCCAGTCTGTATGGTGGGAGGGCAGGGGGCTTTTCCAGGAAAACTGCAGATTCTGCAGGTTCATTTAGTGATTGCTGGCACATTTGCATATGGATGATGTGCCTTACTGAAATCCTGGGGAAGTGGCCTTTGCTTCCCTAGGAAATGGATGTTTTGAGAATACCAGTTATTGGTGATATTTTGTGGAACACAAAGCTGTCCTGGCTAAATTTCCCTTCATCTCAGAATGCCTCCCCTGAACTCTGTGTGCTCATGGTGAGCTTTATCATTCCCTTTCCCAAACTGGGATTTTTTTCTGGGTGGTTTTTTTTTCGTAATAAGGGTGTGGTGAAAGACATGGAAAAAATGGATGTGAAATTGAGTGGTTGATTTGCTTGCCAGGAAGATGTGGAAGGCAAATTCTGTGCTCTGAGTGCTCCTTGGATTTGAGTGACTCTGGCAGTGCCATGGCAGGGTGGAGGGAGCCCATCTCCATAGGGATACTGGGATTATGTAACACAATTCCCACACCCTGGCCCCGTGCCTGCTCCAGTGAGAGCAGATCCTTCAGTGTCCCAAAGGGCACCAGCTCAGGGGCTGTGCAGAGCCAGAGAGGGAGGAAAAGCCCAGGAATTGAAGTGCTTTGGAAAGAATGAGGAAATATCTGCATTCCACATGACTTTCCTTGGGTTTATGGAATGATGCTTTTGGAACCAAAGGTTCAGCTGATTCCTGAGCTTCAGGCCATTGGCACAGGGAGCCTTTGTGTGACTGCACCAAGGATAAGGCTGACAAAGGCAGGATTTTACCATCCTCTGGCAAAATGATGACAGGGGAGCAACTCCAGCAAATGCAGAATAAACAATGCAGTGCTGCTGCTGGGATGGGATGGGATATGTTTGCCATCAGCAGTTATTCCAAGAACATCAGCTGAGGAGTCTCACAGCATCCTCCTGCATATTCCCCATCCCTGGAAGTGTCCAAGGCCAGCTTGGACAGGGCTTGGAGCAACCTGGCATAGTGGGAGGTGTCCCTGGCCATGGGATGAGATGGGCTTTAAGGTTCCTCCCAACCCAAACCATTCCAGGACTCCATGATTTTATGTTTGGCACTGTTTTATACTAGCATTAGAAGTTTTGGCATATTCATACTTCACTAGGTTTCATATCAAACAACTGTTTTGGGGCACAAGCACAGAAAGTTAAAATGCAAATGTTTGGATTTAGGTTTTCTCTACATGTGGAAGATTGTGAAGATCTAATGTGTTTATAACAAATTTCAGAATTCCTGGGGTGAGACACAATAGGTTTGAGAAGAGGATGTTTATAAAACATGTCTCATTTTCTTCTAAATAACCTTTTCATCTTTTTAAAAAAGAAAAACAAACCCACCAAAAAAAAATCCCCTCACTTAACTGTTAATTTTCTAACATCCTGTTTCCAGAGAACAATGTGTGGGTGTGTCAGGGAAGCTGTTGAGATACAGCCTCAATCCCAAATCCACACTGGCAAAGCTGCTGGTGTGAAATGGGAGAACTGTGCTGTTAATCATGATTTTCTGCTTCAGTTCCTACTGCAGTCCTGCTCAGCAGATCCTCATCCCAAAGGGGGACAAAGTGCTCCTAAAGCTGCTTGCTCTGGTCCCTCATGCACATTCAGGACTGGCTCTTGTTGCTCCATCTAGGCTGCAGGTGGAATATCTCTGCTGTAGCCTAGGAAACACAGCAACAATTGTCCTTAAACTCCACCCAAAGCTGCTTTAATACCTGACTTTGCCTGATTTTTCTTACTTTTAGCCCTTACAAAAAAAACTAAGGTAGAAATACCCCCAAATTAATAGCACCTCCTGTTTGTGTCAAAATCTGGTTCTGGCTGAAATTCCAGTCAAGTCCTGAGGACAAAATGTGCAAGTCAAAGCATTGGTACCTATTTAATAAACCAGTACAGCAAATGGCATCAAAAATCCAGGTGAAACAAGAGAGTTGGGATGTGACCACATCAGCCCAGTGCTCTGGGATTACCTGTGGATGATTCTGTGTGTTCATTATAAACACAAACCACTCTCAATACTGAGATAAATGTCATGGAAGAGGGCTGAGAGTTGTGTTGTGTTCAAAGGCCTTGGGGCAGGACTTTGGCCAGGAGCATCCTCAGCCAGAAAAACGTGTTCAGGGAAAGTGTGAGGGGCCAGGTGACATTCCCAAGCTTTCTGCTGTGCCCTGCTCCATGGGAAGGCACCCTGGGCAGCTCCAAGCCTTGGGATTGCAGAGTGGTAGGAGAGCAGGGGGGCAGGAAATGAAAAGTGCAGGTTTTTACCTTTTCCATGGGGTTGGAGCAGCTGCTCCAGGTGCTGGATCTGTGTGCTCCTGCCTGCAGGCAGCCAAGCTCCTCAGGCTGGAGCTGAGAAGGATCCAGGGAGACTTTAGTGCCTACAGGGCAGCTGGAGGGACTTTGCACGAGGGATGGAGGGGCAGGACCCAGGGAATGGCTTCCTGCTGCCAGAGGAAGAGTTAGATGGGATCTTGGGCAGGAATTGTTCCCTGCAGGGTGGGCAGGCCCTGGCACAGGTGCCCAGAGCAGCTGGAGCTGCCCCTGCATCCCTGGCAGTGCCCAAGGCCAGGCTGGAGCAGCCTGGGGCAGTGGAAAGTGGGACTGGATGGGGTTTAATGTCCCTTCCAACCCAAAGCATTCCATGACTCCAAAGCCTGAAGGGGTTTGCTCAGGAGTAGAAGGCCCAGCACTCCTGGGTGGTCAATAGGCACCAAACCAAACAGAAGTCTGGTGAGTGCCAGGAGTGAAACTTTAGCCCCAAAGGCTGGAATCCATGTGGCTGCAGTGTGTTTATCCCCTGGAGATGCTGTGGATCCCTGGATGAAGCTGCTGTGAGCACATTCCAGGGCTCTCAGCACAAGGCTGATGCACTGTGTGCTGTGTCTGTGGTTGTGTTTCAGATACCGACATGGTCATCATTTATCTCTCAGCTGGGATCACATCAAAAGATTCCTCAGAAGATGATAAAAAAGCCACTCTGCGTGTCATCAACGAAGAAAACAGCTTCCTCAATAACTCAGTGATGATCCTCACTTATGCCCTCATGAATGGTGAGAGATGGTGGTGATTTCCAGGCCATAAAATTCCCTTTCCTGGCACAGCCCTGCTCGTTTATTAAGCTCATTCCAGGGTAATTCCAGGCCTTACTGGGAGCAGTTTGTTCATGGATTTTAGCACATTTAAGCCAGAAGCTGCATCCAGATGTTGTTACTTTGGTGTTTATAACTGTGCCACTCTATCCTTGTGCAGCTGCAGGGATATAAAATATTGTGGCCTGGATTGTCCAGACTGAGTTAAGTTTGTTAATTATTGCAGCTACAAACCTTCCTGGGGGCTTCCAGGGGCAGCAAACTGGGACTTAGTGTGACTTCATTAGCCAGGGAGGGTGAATGGGAGATCAAACCAAGTCTGAAATGCTTTGATAACCTGGGAACCAACCTGAGAGTGAAGTTAAACATGAAGATCACCCACCCATTTTCCATAAAAAGGCATTTTTGGCACGAAGGCAGTTTGTTCTATTACTGAAAATAGCCAAGGAAATGAATGCTTAACCTAATGTATGATTTGGTTGTAAATTTAAATACTCACTTGAGACTGGGGCGTGCAAAAGGTTTTGATTTGTGTGCAGGAGTTGAGCCTGGGACTTGAGTGAAGTGTGAAACTGGAATGATTCAGCTGGAGAACAAAGCCTGTTATCTCCCAGGGCAGAGGATTTGCTCCTGGTCCTGCCTGTGGGCGAGCCACCAGTGGAGAACAAAGAGCTGTCCTGTGGATTTATGGGGCACACAGCTCTTTGTTCCAAGGGCTTTGTTTAAAGTGAGGATGTGAACAGCCTGGCCAATTTTTGCACTGTGCAACAGTAGGAGAGAGACAATCTCATTAAATTTGATGTCAGGTAATTAATTTTCCTCAAACCAAATCTTTAAGCACTTAAATAAGAATACAGAATTTTCAGTACTACACTACAGAGTCTACCTCATTCATAACCATCATTCCTGCAGCAGCTTGGATGGAAATGAAGCTTGTTTTGCCTGTCTGCTTGTGTTTTGTGCCCCTGCTGTGGCAGAGGGGGTGACAGGGCTGAAGGAGCTGGCCTTCCTGCGGGACCTGGCTGAGCAGAACTCGGCCAAGTACGGCGTGCCCGACCGCAGCGCCCTCCCCATCACCAAGGGCAGCATGATGGTCCTCAACCAGCTCAGCAACCTGGAGACCACCGTGGGCAGGTTCTACACAAACCTGCCCAACAGGATGATTGATGAGGCCGTGTTCAGCCTGCCCTTCTCGGATGAGATGGGAGATGGTGAGTGCTGGCCTTGGGTTTGGGGGTAAAACCCTCAGAGATCAGGTTCTCTTTGCTTTCATATCCCCAAATGCGCCGTGATCCTGCAAGGTTTTGGTTTTAGCTGTGCTTCCAAGCCTTTTTGTCTCTAGCATTTTCATCTGCAGAAGGTTTGGTTGTGAAAAAAAGTGGTAACAAGACATGGAGTTGACTGATTTGGTTTGGATTCTTGTGAAATTTGTTCCTACGTATGAGTACGTGCACAGCATCCAGAATTTAATCTGTGGAGAGCAATTCTTTGTACTGGAGGGGAATAGGTTGGAATAGCACCCCTGTCAGCCCTGTGTAAGAACATGATAAAAGCATAAAGCAAAATGTGCAGATGGCACAAGGAGAGATTGTTAATTATTGTTAATTATTGTCCCAGGCTGGCCACTCACAGCCTTTCTTTGGCTTCGGCACACCTGGACTGTTCTGAGACCCAAACTCAAATCAAGGCTGTTCCTGAGTAAATCTGAGTCTGAGCTTTTGCTCCTTCCTGCATTCCCTCCCTCAGTGATTAAACTCTGGTACTGCTCTCTCCCAAAGCCATATCCAATGGAAAATGTGAGCAACAAAGGATTGGGAATGGTGCAATAGAGAACTTTGTCTTCCATGGATTTCAGAGTGTGCTTAAAGACTTGTACATGCAAATGAAATTTCTGCTGGGATGAGGGAAGAGCTGCTGAGTTTCCAAACAGTGGTGGAGAAAATATTAGCAGGAAAGGTGTTGCAGAGTTCTCACCTCAGGGGTAAATCCCAAACTGTTGGGTAATTATGGATATGATTCCCAGCACAGTGGCAATATTGGGATTTAGTTAAGCAGAGATTTAATACTCTGATTATGCATTAGATGAGTAACAACTCACCCCAGCTGTTGCTTTACAAGGACAAAGTAATTTTCTTCCTTCTTCATCCTTTTTGATGGCTGTACATTCTGTTAAAGAAAGAAAATACTCTGTTGCCTTTTCACACAAATTTATTTTTTATCTATAAGGAACCCACTTGGAGACTGACAACCCCCCAAACATCAATTGTGGTGTGTATTCTAATAAATTGATTAATATCCTTCAGGCCATTATCAGAAACCCAGATTAACTAATTAGAGAGAATGGCTGACAACAGCCAGACACAACAGAAACTCTGCTGAGCTTCCCTGGCCATATTCCAGCATGGAATAGATACAAAGTTTAACTGTCTAACATCTCAAAATGCTCTGTTTCCTCTCAAAATCATTAACCAGATAATATTTCTGATGGTTTTATGGTGTTTCTCTCCCTCCAAGGCTTGATAATGACTGTCAGTAAACCCTGTTACTTTGGGAACCTCCTGCTGGGAATTGTTGGAGTGGATGTCAATCTTGCCTATATCTTGGAAGATGTCACCTATTACCAGGACTCCTTGGGATCCTACACCTTCCTCATTGATAATAAAGGTAATTTAAACTCAGATAATCTCCTCTAGTCCCACCAAGCTCATGAACCACCAATTCTGAGTTCTCATGTCTCTGAGCAGTCTCTAAGTAGGGAATTTATTTTTCATTAATAATAAAATCATACTATTCTTATTCATAATAATAAATACTATTATTCCTATAATAAATTATATTTATGTAAAGTTTAATTGTATTCTGTTGGTTAGTTTTGCCTGAATGTTACTGGAGATTTTGGGTGGATTCATGAGTTGAAACTTCTATCTTGGGATTTCTGATTTAGAAACTCTTCCCACTCCTGTGACATCCCGGGTTTTCTGGGAAAGAGGGAAAACTGGTGTCAATGTGTGTGTCCAGCTCTTTTCCTCTGATCCAGCTTGTTTTACTGCTGAATTTTTCAAGCTGCTTTTCATTTGCAACCCCTTTGATGATGAGATCGTTTGGTCACTGCCATTTTTGCCAAAATCATACATAACGACTGTATATTCCTTTTCCCCCCTAAAATACCTATCCCAGGCTGAGATTTGTAATGCATTCCACATTTGGGGCTGTGTGTTTGATTTTTAGGGTACACTCTGATGCACCCCTCCCTGACCAGGCCCTACCTGCTGTCTGAGCCTCCTCTCCACACAGACATCATCCACTATGAGAACATTCCCAAATTCGAGCTGGTGCGCCAGAACATCCTCAGGTAAGGGATGGGATGCAAATGAGCAGCACTGGGAGTATTTCTAGAGGACTTTTAAGAATATATAAGGTAAAAATCCATTTCCTACAGTACCTGGATATTTGGATGGATTTTTTCCTTCCTCATTAACAATTCTGGTTTGATTTTTCCTCCAACTTTTTTCAGTTGTCGTTTGTTCTGTAGTGTTTCCCAGCTGATCTGGGGAATATTCCTTCTAATGTCTCTCTTCTTTGTCAGGAAGATTTCCCACTGTTTGGTCTGGGTTTTTTTTTTATCCTTTGCCTACTCTGAGAATTTTTAAGCTCAAAATGTGGGGATACACAAGTGCATTTTCAGCACACACACACACTTTTCTTTACCAAGCACAAATAACAGTTCATTCCTTCTGTTCTTATGATAATTATATAAACACACAATAGAAGGATTTTGCTGAAGCCCTAACAGTTTTGCTCAGTGTTTAATAAACTGCTGGATGTTTGATCTGCCACTGCAGCATTCCCTTGGGCAGCCAGATCATCACAGTTCCTGTGAACTCCTCGCTGTCCTGGCACGTCAACAAGCTCAGGGAGATTGGGAAAGAAGCCTACAATGTCAGCTATGCCTGGAAAATGGTAAGGAAAGCAAATGTGGGATAGCACAGAGGGAATTCATGGCTCTGCAACTGTCCTGCCTTCAGTTTGGGAGTATCTGATCACTAATCTCTACTCAGGGGTTAAAATAGAATATGTGGTTAAACATAATGCCGGTGAATTCACTGATGGCAGCAATAATTGGTTGCTTCGTGCCAACTCAAGAAGGTACTTGTGGATCATTTCACAGTATTAAGTTAAATCCAACCTAAAGGATTAAGCTGAGTAGTTTTAAGAGATTAAATCTGTCATTGTTTAACAGAAATTCACACAGGAAGATGTCTGGAGCTGATTTTCTAAGGTTGTAATGTAACTACCTTTGCAGAGCAGCTGGGACACTCCAAGGTTTGCTGGTTTGGTGTAATTTTAAAAAAATATATAAATTTTAATTTAAATACAATTTTAAAAAAATTAAATTGAAAAAAAGAAACAGTAAAACATGTAGCACACAATGAAGAGTGGAAATAATAAAATCTTGCATTTGAGAGTTAATTTGTCTGTATTCTCCATAAAGGTAACAGTAGTGTGTGTTCAGCAACTGGAAACCTGCAGCTTCTCCTCTGTTAATGCCAAAAAATATCCATGAAACAGTATTAGAATTAGAAATTATTGCTAATTGAGCAACAAAATGAAAGTATTGTTTGGGTTTTAAGAAAAAAAGATTACAGTATTTTTATTTTCTCTGTTCCCTATGGAAAAGTGGTTTTTGCAGAATTCAGTGGCTCCAACACACAAAAATTCTGTTCCAACACACAAAAATCCTGTTCCAGCACACAAAAATTCTGCTCACCCCCCACATTTTGGTTCTGTTTGGTGACTGGCTGGTGTTTTGCAGGTGCAGGACACATCCTTCATCCTTTGTGTGGTGGTGATCCAGCCTGAAATTCCCGTGAAGCAGCTGAAGAACCTCAACACCGTCCCCAGCAGCAAACTGCTGTACCACAGGCTGGACCTGCTGGGCCAGCCCAACGCCTGCCTGCACTTCAAGCAGCTGGCAACCCTGGGTGAGGGCCTCTGCCAGGCTCTGCTGGCCACCCCAGGGACACAGGAGCATCCAGCTTGGGAAAAACCTCCAGGATTCAGTCCAGGCTCTGTCAAATCCTCACCCTGTCCCCAGCCCTGAGTGCCACCCCCAGGAATTCCCTGGGCAACTCCAGGGATGGGCACTCCAACCCTCCCCGGGCAGTTCCAGTGCCTGAGCTCCCTTTCCATGGGGAAATTCCTGCTGTGCCCACCCTGAGCTGCCCTGGCACAGTCACAGCTCCTGGGTGTTTCTGTAGAGTGTGGCAGCACAAAGTAAAGCTCTTCTGACAAATCATGGGAAATACTCTTCTCTCTAGAAGCTTCAATTTCCAAGGCTGATTTTCTGATCAGCTTTTACCTGCTCTCCTTGGTCACAGTGCCCAGGGCTGAGCTCTTGCACAGAATCACAGCAAAGCCTGAGCTGGATCCCACAGGGATCCTCGAGCCCAGCTCATGAGTGAAGGGCCCATCCAGGGATTGAATCCATAACTTTGTGATCATCAGCACTGGGTTTTAACCAACAGATTTATTTCTTGCAGGGTGAATGAGTGGGGCTGCTCATCAGAGTAGGAGGTGAATGGGAGTCCAGCAAGGTCCCTGACAGGGCAGTGGAAGGAGCAGATGTGTAGAGCAAGCTTAAACCAAGTCCTCTGCTGGCTCTAAAGCACCTCCCTGAGCAGGAACAGAGCAGGATGAAGTCCCAGCCAATTGTGCAGGACTCTGCTGCTCTTTTGCTTTGGATTTGTGGAAGTTTTTCACTGCCATACCTTTAGAGTCACAAGTTAAGTTTGTTGGGGAGAATGAGAACTTCAGTGCTCTGATGGTTTCCAGACCCCCCTCACCTGCTTCAAAATTCTCAGGTTTTGGTAGGCTAAAGTGGTTCTGCTCATCTTGAGTGATTTCAGACATTGCTGGGAAAAAGGAAGAATCTCCATGGCAGTTCTAGTGTCTGGGAAGGATGGAAAACTTAAAACCCAGAGATATCCCAAGAACAGAGGGGTTTTACATAAATATCCTACACTGCAAGCTGTCATATTTAGGTGTAATCTTGAGAGGTCCCTCAAATCTGTACTGTAAGCAGTTCTGAACTAAATACTTTTGCTTTTAGCAGGGTTTGAAGGTCTCATGCTGGACTAGTGGCACAGTTGTGAGATTTTTCTTAGCTCTTTGTAGCCCTGCAAATTAACTCAGTGAGATCAGACTGGAAGGAGGGACCTGACAAACCTGTGGAAATTGCTTTGCCAGTTGTTTACAGCACAGGGATTTTTTTTTTCTTTTATGTGGGGCCTAATCTTGATTATTTTATATCCAGAAAGATGTAAATGGAGAAAATCCCAAAAATTCAATACTAAGCTGTCAAGTGGAAAAACTTCATACGAAGCAAAATCAGAATATTTGCTCTGGGGTGCAGATGAAGGACTGGAGTAGAAGTTTGGAAGTGGGGACTGCAGCACATGTGTGAGGATGTGTTTGAGATGAATGTGACTAAAAGCAGAACACTTCACAAAAAGAAAACCTGCAGTTTTTCCTCTGGAGACCATTCCACACAGAGAATTTGGACTCCATGGGCCACATCCTCAGAAAAGATCTTCTCAGCCCTGCATCATCATAACCTTTCTCTTTTTTAAAAAGGAAAAGATGTCTGGTCTTGCAGATTTTGCATGATGAAAGTTCACTTTTGAGTTTGTTCTGAAAATCACTCCAGACAGCTGCACTTCTGTTGGGGAGCTCCTCTTCTGCATTTGGGATTCTCCAGATGTTCATTCTCTAGAACTGAAAAGGCTCATTTTCCTTTTCCTCTGGGATATCTAAGCTAAACAGGGATACTTAATTTCATCTTTAGCCCATCATCCCTTCATAAGGGAAAACAGCTTCTGTAATCTCACAGAAAGTAGTAATTCAGAAATTATTGAGGCTTTGGGAACAAGGGCACTAAGTAACAAATAACACACAGAGATCAGAGGAGGGAAGCTGATGCTGTGACTTCTGAGTTTTGAAGCAAGAAGGGGCGGAATTCATGTGCAGCCTGAGTTTAGGAGAAAACCTCTGGGAAGTGCTCTGGCTTGGGTGGAAAATTTCCTACCCTCCCTCCCTCCCAATCCTGAGCATCCTGCAAAGCGCATTGGGCGCTTTGTGTTGCAAACCCCCTCAGCATGTGCAGCTCATCCTCCTGAAATCCCTGGTGTTGTGGTGTTTGCAGAGAGCCCCACGGTGATGCTGTCTGCAGGCAGCTTCTCCTCCCCATATGAGCACCTGAGCCAGCCCGAGACCAAGCGGATGGTGGAGCACTACACGGCCTACCTGAGTGACAACACGCGCCTCATCGCCAACCCCGGCCTCAAGGTGAGCCCTGCTCCTGCCACCCCTGCAGGGAATCCCAGCAGCTGCCATTGGCAGGGACCTTAAAGCTCATCTCATCCCAGCCCTGCCATGGCCAGGACTTGTGTGGCATCACTGCTTGTGTCTGCTGCTTCCCACTGTGCCAGGGTGATGCCTTGGGCTTTTGGGGTTTCTGTTCGGCATTGCGGTGTGGCTTTTGTTAAGGGTGCTTAGATCCTTTCACAAGGTGATGAAGACACAACAATCCTACTCCAGTTGGGACTCAAGGACATTTTTTCCAAATTTTGGGCTCAAAGTGAAAACAATGTGGAAGGAGGAGGGTGGGTGAGTGAGACTCCTGCGTGCAAATAGAGCCAAACATAAAAATGTGATCTTGGGACTGGGCCCTGCCCCCTTTGCCTCCATTTTGACATACAGAGTTCCAGTTTTTAATACTGGTGCTGTCCAGGTGTGGCCTTCAAAAGCCTCAATAAATATCCTTTATTCTCCTTAACTCCCTCTAGCCTCTAGCTCTTCCAGGCATCAGTCCCAGGACTTGGCATTGGCAAGGACCTTAAAGCCCATCTCATCCCAGCCCTGCCATGGCCAGGATGTTTTCTGTCTGCTGTCGCTGCTTGTGTCTGCTGCTTCCCACTGTGCCAGGGTGCTCCTGAATCCTGATGCCTTGGGGTTTCAGCTTTGCTGTTTCTCATGGATTTGTGATCCTGCAGTCCTTTAGTGCAGAACTCTGAGCTCCATGTGCAGTGGGAGCTGCTGCTTCCCCAGCTGGGTCAGACACAGCAATTCCTCTGCAGGCCTGGCAGTCAGGGACACCTCCCTGCCTCAGGCCTGAGAGATTTGAACCAAAGGGAGTTGGGGGCAGCAGACTGGGGGTAAATGACTTCATTACCTGGGGCTGGGATTGGGAGATCAACCCCAAAGTGCCAATGGACCAGACTTGGAAAAGTGTGAAACCCCGTGGTTCATTTTGGGTGGAGCCCCTGGGGGAGCTTTGCCTGCCCTGGATGTACCTGAGGGCTCTTCAATAAATATTCCTGCTTTTTGTTCCCTTCCTTCTGGCTGGCCTNCTGATTTCCTGATCTATCCTTCCTGATTTCTGATCTATCCTTCCTGATTTCCTGATCTGTCCTTCCTGATTTCCTGATCTGTTCTTCCTGATTTCCTGATTTATCCTTCCTGATTTCCTGATCTGTTCTTCCTGATTTCCTGATTTATCCTTCCTGATTTCCTGATCTATCCTTCCTGATTTCCTGATCTGTCCTTCCTGATTTCTGATCTATCCTTCCTGATTTCCTGATCTGTTCTTCCTGATTTCCTGATCTATCCTTCCTGATTTCCTGATCTATCCTTCCTGATTTCCTGATCTGTCCTTCCTGATTCCATCTGACCTAAGAGTGGACAGAGGAGGGGGGCAGAACTTCGTGGAACCAAACACTAGAAAAGTTAAAGCCACACTATAAATTCTTAACTGAAACACCTTTGTGTTCTTAGGCATACAAATGAGAAATCTCCATTTTCTGTGCAAACAGCACATTATTTATATTTACCCCAAATTAAGAAAAAAACCCCCAACAAAACCCACAAACTAAAAACCACGGAGATAACACCAACAATATTTCATTCTCATAATCTGCTTGGAATGTCTGGTGTGAGAAGCCTTGAACCAAGCAACTGAGCCAAGATGATCCCCGATGGCTTTGGGGGAAGCTTTTATTATCTCACCATGCAAGTCCTGCAGGAACCCTGCCAGCTCTGCCTTTGTTTTGCAGTTCTCTGTCAGGAATGAAGTAATGGCAACCAGTCACGGCACGGATGAATGGATGACCCAGATGGAGATCAGTGGCCTCAACAGTTACATTGTCAGGCGTTACATAGCAACCCCCAACGGGGTGCTCCGCATCTACCCCGGCTCCCTCATGGACAAAGCATTTGATCCCACCAGGAGACAATGGTGAGTTTTTAGGGTCCCTTCAGCAAAGCTTTGAATCATCTCCGAGGGCAAAAAAAGGGAAATATTTAGGGTTTGTTTCGTTTTTAGGGTCGGTTTTGTTTTTAGGGTTGGTTTTGGTTTTAGGGTCGATTTCGTTTTTAGGGTCGGTTTTGTTTTTAGGGTTGATTTTGGTTTTAGAGCCGATTTCATTTTTAGGGTCAGTTTTGTTTTTAGGGTTGATTTTGTTTTTAGGGTCAATTCCGTTTTTAGGGTTGATTTTGTTTTTAGGGTCAATTCCGTTTTTAGGGTTGATTCTGTTTTTAGGGTCAATTCTGTTTTTAGGGTTGATTTTGATTTTAGGGTCAATTTCGTTTTTAGGGTTGATTTTGTTTTGTTAAAAAAGAAACCGATTTCATTTTTAGGGTTGATTTCGTTTTTAGGGTCGATTTCGTTTTTAGAGTCAATTTTGTTTTTAGGGTTGATTTCATAGCCTGTGGGGTTTTAAGGTTGTTTTTTTCATCGAGTTAAAAATGTTTTCCTTGTGGGGAGAAAGCTCAGAGTTTAAGTGCAGCCAGTTCAAACATTTTTTGGTTCTAGTTTCAGGCCTTTTTGTTTTGTGGGGTAGTTGGTGTTTTCATAGCCCAGCTAGGGCAGATGGGGACATAAATATTCAGAAAATGAGCATCCCCTTCAGGGATTAGCTAATTCAGGAGTATTTGAGCTCCTTGGGCCCTTCTTGCTTGTTCATATTGGGGCCTTTTTGTTTGTTTACTGTGGGTTTCCTCACTGCTTTCAAGGAGGGATTAATTATTCAGCAGCATCTGATTTGGGCAGGGCTGGGCACATCCCAGATGGGAGCAGGCTCTGGAGGCTGGGATCCGTGGGAAGGAGCCAGCCAGGTTCTGTGACCCTGGGAAAGGCACAGATCCCAACCCTGTGGCTCTGCAGTGCTCCTGGCAGCTCTTCTGGCCCCAGTTTTCCCTGAAATTTGTGGTGTTGTGGGAAGGAGGTGCAAGTAAAACACTGGGAATAAAGCAGAAATGGGTTAAAGCTGCTCATGGGCTGGGGCTCTGGGTAGGGAGAAGCAAGGTGGTGACTTTTTCTTACAGAAAAATGTTTCCAAAGATGTTACCAACTTTCCTATGACAGTTTTATCAACTATCTTATGACTGCTTATTTTATGCTGATGGAAGTTTTAAGAGGTTGTGATTTATAATCACTTTCTGATATTTCTGAATTTTCTTGCCTCAGTTCTGTCTTTTCTCCTCATATTGCCAGGGTTTGGTTTGAGTTTAAAACTCTGCTGGCACCAAATCCTGCATTGTTCTGGGGGAAAATGTCTGAAATGACATTAAATGTGTTCTGTGCAGAAGTAAAGTGAGCTTTTTGAATGCAGCTGGATGTACTAGGGGACCATTTATTGAGCCAGTCTGGGTTAGTTTGGAGTCCCAGTTGTGTCTAGGTACTTGTTTGATATTAAAACCCAATTAATTTGGTGCTTGTTGTTCACAGTGTGCAGAATTCAGTTACTTTGGGAAAGTCAAGGATTCTGTCTTGAAGTTTGGCATTAATTCTGAGCATTTCTTTTGGCTTCCCTCAGGTACCTGCATGCAGTGGCCAATCCAGGTCTGATCACCTTCACTGGCCCCTACCTGGACGTGGGAGGGGCTGGGTATGTGGTGACCATCAGCCACACTGTCCATTCCTCCAGGTGAGGGGCTCTGGGGCTCTGGGGAAGGCAGGAAGACTTGGAATTATCACAGCTGGGTGACTCTTGTGTGCTCAAGAACTGAAAACCAAAGCTGGCCCTAAAGTGCTGGTGATGAAATGTCATCTGACCATGTGGGAACGGGGCATTGAAACACTGGGAAAAACCCATTTCATAGGAATCTGTGAACTCTGTGGCTTTATTGGTAGAGGAGTAACAATAGCATACTAAAAAAAAAAAAGGATTGGTTGGTGGGAAAGTGCTCCTGGATGAACAAAAGGTGGGAAGTGCAAGGAATTGGGAGGAGGAGAGGGATTGCTCTCCTGAGGCAGTTTGGGAAGTGTTCCCTCTCTACTGGAAGTTAAACCCTCCCCATCAGGACTGCCAAGCTCCAGATCTCCTGAAGTGCCCCACACCTCCACTCTGGGGGTTTTAAGGAGCAGGGAGGTGTTGGGAAGGGAACTGGAAGCTGATCCAAGAGCAGAGAGGCCGCAGAGGGGGTTAAGGACAGAGCTTCCTTACTCCAGGAATTGGGGAGCTCCTCTCCTGGGCTGCTTAGATCCAGCACTTCTGGGCTTCCAAGGAGGAGAAGGATCTTGAGGCAAAGCCTGTGAATCTCCAAGAGCACTTCCAGGATTGCTGGGAACAGCAGGGCCAGGAGCTGGACTGGATGATCCCTGTGGGTCCCTTCCAGCTCAGGATATTCCATGATTCTATGAAATGACTTTTTCCTGGAGGACCAGAGTGTTGCTGTTCCAGCTCCCTCCTGGCCAGGCCCCAGCCTGAGGCCAGGATTTGGGATGCAAGATGCTTAAAGGAGCCCAGTTTATAAAACATGGAGTAAACCTTGCTGTCACAAGCTTTCCCAAATTCCCAAAACAGCAGTTACCTGTCCTGGTTTTTACAGGAGTCTCCTCTAAGCTCCCTACCCATCAGCCCACAAGTTCAAAGGGAACTTCCAGAGCTGGACTGGGAAACAGGGATCCCAAAGGCAGCAGGGAACAGGACCTGGCTCCTCCACTCTTCCCAGAGATTTCCCTGCTTTGTGTGGGATTTCCCAGCACAGCACCTCTGCCTGTGTGTTTTGGCAGGAGCATTTTCAGCCCCAGCCCCTGCCTGGTGCTTCTCACAGAGGAATTTACTTTGGGGAAACGAGCACTTCTGTAAGGAGAGAAGTGCAATCCATCAAAATTCTGATTGTTATCTAGCAAAGGGATGGTTTACTCAGCTCTAAGAACTTAAAGCTCCTGTGGGTTATTAGAACATGATTAAAGAACAGTTAAACAAAGTTTGGCAGATGTGAGTGTGATTCCTGGGTAAATATGACCTCTGAAGCTCATAGTCACATGTGGTTATAATCCCCAAAGAGGCCTGAGCTCAAAATCCAGAGGGGTGGGGAGGAATCCCTGGAGTTAACAGGAATTCTGGCATTAGGGACTGCTGGGAGGGTTTAAACATCAGGGCAGCCAGAGCTGACACCTCTCATTCCCATTTTATGTATATCTCATTTCTTTTTATGGAGGCAGGGAAGAGAAGATTTATGCCTGATGTGGTTTAATGCAGTTGGCATCAGCAAAGCAGGAGGATTTAATGCTTAAAAGTGAAGCTAAAATATTTACAGTGTTCTAATGGCTTTATGTGTGTTAGGACAGAGCAGAACTTGAGCTTGATGCCTTGTCACACATGAAATGTGTCTGTGCTGCTTCACTGCCATCCTTCCATTCCTCCTCCAGGAAATGTGAGCAGTAAATTAAATGCAGGTTTTAAAAATCTGTATTTGTCTGTCTACAAATGAGATTTGACTACATCTCCACTGCACCTCTTTCAAAAGCAAACAAACCTCAGCCCAGCAAACAGAGCTGGGTTTCCATGGAGCAGGGGTGGCCAGAGCTCTGTTTGTGCAGCCCAGCTGGGCCTTGCAGCATCTTCTTTTTTTCTTCTTCTATATTTTATTTTATTTTAATTTAATTTATTTTATTCCTTTTTATTTCCTTTTATTCCCTTTTATTTCATTTTATTTTATTTTATTTTAATTTTTTTATTCCATTTTATTCCTTTTTATTTCATTTTATTCCTTTGTATTTTATTCATTTTAATTCCTCAGAGATAAAATAATGAAGAAAAGATAATTTTGAAGAGCAGCAAGTCAGAGGTGTAAGGTCCACGTGGGTGCAAATCCCACACCCTTGAGCTCTGATCCTTTTGTGTCCTGCAGGGGTGAGAGGGGATTGGTCTGGCTGTGCTCTCTCAGTGCTACTGGGAGCAAACTGGGAGAACTGGGCTGTTAGGAATGGAGGAAGGACAAAATGCAGCCTCAGGCTGCTGCACACCAGCACATCACAGGATCCTTTTCATAACTCACCCTAAGAAATGTTATTTTCTTCTGATTTTCTGCCTGCCATTCATAATCACTCCCACACTTTGGAGTTTTAGGGATTTAGCTCAAAGTCTGACACCTCCATATTCATTCCTGCTGCTGGGGGCTGAGCAGAGAGGGGTGCAGGGAACTCCTTCCAGCTGGGGGG
>VWYI01013662.1:106001-126195 GCA_013399455.1 Anthoscopus minutus
TACCCTGAATAATAAAATAATGATAATAATGTTTTATTATTTCCAATATGTCTCATATTTATCCTTTTCCCCTCACTGCAGTGCTCAGATGTCCTCAGGACACTCCGTGGCTGTGATGGGCATCGACTTCACCCTCAGATATTTCTACAAAGTCCTCATGGACCTGCTGCCAGTTTGTAACCAAGATGGAGGGAACAAAATCAGGTAAAAGCTGCTCCTGCCAGGCACAAAACAAATAAAATATTTATTTTCTTTAACCAGATGGCCCAGAGGTCGTTTCCAACTTCATTTCTCCAAGGATTCTGTTACTTTCAGTGTTTGTTCTCTGATTTCCAGTAGAACTTGTGCTTGTCCTTCTCATAAAGATCATGTGGATGTTTTTGTTATTCCAGATCAAACTGCCATCAGCTAAATAAACAATCTGCAGGATTAAAAAAGCAGAAGATAACAGATTTGATTTGATTTTTTTTGGTTAGATTTAGACTTCTTTGAAATTCTGGGTGAAAAAACCCATTCCTTATTAAATGAACTTCCCAGTTCTTCTGTTTGTTTTCATTTCACCTATTTAGTTCCTGTGAGTGTGTAAGAATGAGACAGGATCTCAGTTATTTTAACTCCAGTTATTCAAATACACTTTTGGTATGTTTTTCTCAGAAATCCATAGCACAGCCTAGGCAGAAGAAATCTGTTTTCATCTGGAGTATCCAATTTCAGTCAGACCCCTGGGTATCTTAATTGTTCCTTTTTTTAAAAAATCCTGTGGGGGTGGGATAAATTCTGGTTTGGATCTGGAGTAACTTGATAACGAGGTTTGGGCATTGCTTGTTTGTTTTTAAACCTTAAATTTGGGAAGGGAAGTGGTTTTCTGTCATCCTCCCAGTTCTTTTCTTGTTTGGGTATTTTTCTATATATTTTATGGCTCTTAAAAAAAAAAAACCAATCAGAATTTCTGGTTTGGCATCGCTCCCTCCCACTAAAAATCTGCTGCTGATCGACAAGGTCAGATGCTTCATTCTGTTCCTGAATTCCCCTAATGAGGAATTCTGAGGATATTTTTCAGTATTGGACCATTCTGATTTAGAAATTGGCTTCAATGTTTCCAGTCTCTATATAAATGCAGGTTTTAGAGTGTATCTCTAAATAAATAAGAAAATAAATAACTGGGGGTTTAGAGTGTATCTCTCCTAAGGATTTTCTGTCAGAAAAAAGACCAAATACCACTTCTCCACGTGTATTCCTAATGGAAACCCCCCAAAAAAATCCAAATTTTCCTTCCTCCTTTGTACCCCCAAAGAGCACAGAGGCTTCCCCTGCTCTCAGCTCCCCCCAGGCTGCTGTGGGTGCCTGACACATCCCATGGGAATCCCACTGAAAGCTGCTCCAGCCCCAGATTCCCGCTGTGCCAGGGCTGTGGCTGCCACCCTGCTGAGCTTTTGGGAACATCAAGTGGGGTTTTAACCTCTCCCTGTCCCCTCTGTGGCCACCAAGTCCCTGATGTCGGTGCCACCCCGGCCAGGGCTCCCGAGCCTTCCCCAGCACCGCCGTCTGTGGCCATGGAAACGGGAGAGGGGGAAAAAAGGAGGGATTGAACTGCCTGGATTCTGGATTGGGACACAGATCCAACGTGGGAAGAGCTGAAAAGGGAGAGGAAGGCTGGGAGTGGAACAGGAGTGATTTATCCCCCACTCCAATCGAATTCTGAACGGGATGGGCATTAAAGGAGAGTGTGAAATCTCTCTTTAATTAGTCACATAGTAAATTAATAAACCATTAAAGCTTTCCAAGTTCATTAGGCTCTGTTCATTTCTGGCTCTTCCCCAATCAGACAGTGCACTGATGGCTTTTCCTTTCTGGTTTTAATCAGCTCTGTTTTCAACTCCTTGATGTCCCTGGCCCTCTGGAGCAGTAACAGCTGGAAAAGCTTCAGGGAAATACCCAACACATTCTTTAAGGACCTTTTGCAAGGAATTTGTTTCGTGGCCCTGTTAAATGGAAATCTTTAAAAGCCCTTTAGGACCATGTCTTATTTCACCCTGTTCCCCTGAAGCCCAGGGAGGTCTAACAGGAGGTTCTCTCTGTGTTTTGGGGGGCAGGTGCTTCATCATGGAGGACAGGGGGTACCTGGTGGCACATCCAACCCTCATCGACCCCAAGGGCCACGCACCCGTGGAGCAGCAGCACATCACACACAAGGTCAGCCTGCTTTCCCTCTCCTTATTCCATAGCTCTCATTCCTGAGCTGCTGTTTGGGTCTGATTCCAAAGGTATCAAATCCTACCTTTCCCCTCTTAGGAGCCTCTGGTAGCAAATGACATCCTGAACCACCCCAACTTTGTCAAGAAAAACCTCTGCAACAGCTTCAGCGACAGGACCGTGCAGCGCTTCTACAAATTCAACACCAGCTTAGTGGTGAGCCAGTTTTTCTATCTCCTTTTGCTTTTGAGTGTGCTTTGGTTGGGTTGGGTTTCTCCTGATGGAAACACGAGTCCCTGCCAGGGCTGGGAGCCAGCCTTCCATGGGGATTGGCCTCTGTTCCCCTTCTCCAGACACAAACCAGGCTGCACTAACAGAGTTCCCTGCCAGCCAGGGGTCATGGCTGGGAGCCCTGGCCGAGTGTGGCTGCTGTCTGCAGGGTCTCAGCCAGCATCAGGGAAAGAAGGGCTGGGTGAGGATTTGCCAGCTGTAGTTGGGATGTGTTGCTTTGGGTCTGAGCTGACCTCTGGCTCCAGCTCTGGCCAGTGTCACATCCTCCTGTGAGGTCTCTAATTGCTTTCTTTTAGGTGTCCAAATAAATCCATTTACTGGTGAGTATTCCCAGGCTGTCATTTGTGAGACTGGAATCTCTGGGGATTCTCCTGCGCACTCTGTGCTCTCCATGGATCCTGTGTGAGCTTCCTCTTGTGAGGAGTCTAAACCAGGGGCTGTCAGCCCTCACAGAGCCACAGATCCACCCTGGCAAAGTCCCTCCACAATGATTCCAAAGCTGTTAAACTGTGGGAGAGGATTTGAAAATATTTGCAATTCACGTCAGAATACATTGATTTATGTTAGGTTGGTTTAAACATTTTCACCACACTTGAAATGCCAAGTGGGAAGTGTGGTATTGGGAAGGAAATCATGTAGGACGGAGCAGAAACTTGTGAAAAGGAATCAGGAAGAGTCTGCAGGAGCTGGGCAGAGCTGTGGTGGCTTTTTTTAAGGCTCAGGAAGTTCCCAGCACGTGGTGGTGGCTCCCATCAGAGCCTCGGGGTGGTCACTGGGGGTGGCACAGTGGGGACAGGTCAGTGAGCACTGGGAAGGAGTGGAATGTCACCTCTGCTGCCACATCTCATTTTCACAAGCTAAGCCAATTCCTTTCCATCTTCAGCCAAGTCTTTTCACCCAGAAGTATCTGGGAAGCAAAACTCACCCACCCCCTTAATCAGCCTCTGTTTTTTGAGGGCAGCACTCCCTCACAGAAACCCCTGAGGGGAGCCACCACCTCTGGAAACCCTGGTAGAATTCATGTCCACGCAGCTCTGTAGCATCCCTTAGGAAGAGAAGAAGATTTTTCCACCAGTGACACCTTGTTTTTGCCCAGGGTGACCTGACCAACCTCGTGCATGGCAGCCACTGCTCCAAGTACAGGCTGACCAGGATCCCGGGCACCAACGCCTTCGTGGGCATCGTCAACGAGACGTGCGACTCGCTGGCCTTCTGTGCCTGCAGCATGGTGGACAGGCTGTGCCTCAACTGCCACAGGTGCTGGGGGTGGGCTGGGACACTCCTGCCCTCGCCCCTGCTTCGAGGTTTATGAGAACATCAGTTAATTCCGTGCAAAATCAGGGAAAATGAGAGTTGGTCTGCCTGTAAGAAGTGCAAGCACTTGGGGTGTCTCTGCAAGGGTGTGAGAATTTAACCCAGGGGAGTTTGGGTAGATAATGCTGAAGGATACTGAGAGATTCAGTGGTTCAAGAGCAGCTGCCTTTCTGCCTTTCTTCTGGCACAGAAATTTCCATTCTTTTACATGGATTGGGGGTTTTTTGTTGAGGGGATCCAGGAGGTTTTGCCCACACCATCCTGAGGCGTTTGTGGCACTGCCAGGAAGGATCCTTACATCCAAATGTGAGGGACTTGCCTGCTTTTGGAATTCCAGGGGTGGGTCACCCTCAGTCCTGGTGCAGGACAGAGCAATCCCTGTTCCTGGGGAAGGAGCAGCATCACTGGACAGCCTTTTCCATGGGAACTGCTGCTCCAGAACTGCACCACCATGGGGTTAAAATCCCAGTGATGTCTGATGGGTTCTCCCTGTGCTGTCTGCCCTGCAGGATGGAACAGAACGAGTGTGAGTGTCCCTGTGAGTGCCCACTGGAGGTGAACGAGTGCACTGGGAACCTGACCAACGCCGAGAGCCGGTGAGAGCCAGGACACTGCAGGAACAAATTCCCTCTTTGTCCTGCTGAGACCCAACAGGCACAAGTTGTAGTGCAGTGGGACAGCTGACGTGCAGTAGGTGATTTTAACTTGATTGTGCTCTGTGACACAAAGCTTTTCTTGGCTCCAATGCAGGAATCCAAGCTGTGAGGTGCATCAGGAGCCGATGACTTTCACAGCCATCGATTCCAGCCTGCAGGATGCACTGCCACAGTGCATCAACACCCAGTGCAACCAGAGGACAGAGAGTGGGTAAGGTGGCCTTCCCCACCCCTCAGAGTACTCTCCTGTGGAAATAGCTCTGCTTTAAATGTTTTAAAGAAAGATATAGGAGGGGAAAAAAGCATGATGCCAGAATGAGGTTCTGCTGGCATGGAGGGCTCGTTTTTGCTCGTTAAGGACAGGCTGCAGGGACCTGAGCTGGGTAAAACACACCATGCTCTGACCAGACTGCCCAAATCCCTTCTTTCATCTTCCAAAGGCTGCAGAGAAAGGCTGGAAGTACAGCCAGATTCACCACACTGAGAAATGTCGTACTGGAGGAGTTACAAGTAGGATTCTCCTTTTGCTCAAGCTCAGAGCAGACAGAGTTGGAAAAGGGATGCCTGAAATGCAGCTTCCCTGTGTAACTTCCCTTGTGGTACTCAAGCACTTCCATGGAATTTTTTCTGGCTTAACTCATGTCCTTGAGGGTTTACAGATGCTTTTGGCCTCTGTCTCATGGCTCTAAACCAAAGTGAGCTTTACAAAGGAGAGGTGTGAACCTAGAAAGGAACCATGTCTTGCCTGGCTGTTCCCATGCAGGGATTGCTTTGGGGTGCTGGACTGTGAGTGGTGCATGGTGGACAGCGATGGGAAGACCCACCTGGACAAGTCCTACTGTGCCCCTCAGAAGGAATGCTTTGGTGGCATCGTGGGAGCCAAGAGTCCCTATGTGGATGACCTGGGAGCAATAGGTAACTCTGCCTTTCTGAGCAGGTGCTGCCTTCAAACGTGCAGCAGGTTCTGCAATGTAACATTTACCTCTTAGCTCAGTGCTCAATCAGCATAAAGAGTGCACCAGGCAGCAGAGAGGTGGTGAATGTCACCTTTTGGAAAATGCTCATGTGGAGCTGGGTGTAACTCTGCATTCCTGTCTTTAAGATGCACTCTTTCTGAATTCCATCTCCTGTTCCAAGTGAGCACGGTCAAGCACCCAGAAATCCTTGCAGAGCTTCTCCATGCTCTGTATTGATGATTTAACCTTTCCTGCACCCTGAGTTCCTTCTATTCCAAGTGAGCATAGTCAGGCACCCAGAAATCCTTGCAGAGCTTCTCCATGTTGTCAGTTTAACCCTTCCTGCAGAGCATTTACGGTTTCATCCTCACTCTGCTTTATCCCTTTTGCTCTAGGAGATGAGGTGATCACTCTGAACATGATCAAGAGTGCCCCCGTGGGCCCCGTGGCTGGAGGCATCATGGGCTGCATCATGGTGCTGGTGCTGGCCGTGTACGCGTACCGGCACCAGATCCACCGCCGCAGCCACCAGCACATGTCCCCGCTGGCAGCCCAGGGTGAGCTCAACTCAGCGACTGAACAACACGGTGGGGATGGAAAAAAACCAACCCAGCAGCACAGCAGAACCCAAAGGAAAAGCAGTCCCAAACTCCCCCCCCCACCCCGGTTTTGTTGCAGGGGTGTCCCCGGTTTTACTCCGTGCTGGAGCTGCAGGGAGCTGGGCCTGGTGCTGGGGCTGTGTCTTGCTGCCCTCTCCTGGGTACAGCCAGAGCTGCTGCTGCTGCCCAGGGAGCCTGCCCAGACCCAAAGGGAGATAAGCTAAGCTTTGCCAGAGCTCAGACACTAATCCCAGCTTTCTGCAGCTTGGCCCAGCAGATCCATCATGTGTTTATGTTGTGCAGCTGCAGAGAGCGATGCACTTCTCATCCCCTTTTGCCTTGGGTTTGGGATGTGTCTTGCATTTGTGTTTCCTGGTTCTGGTCCATGTGATGTTCGTGGAATGTCTGTGCATAGACAGATGAAACCACTGAAATCTGAGAGGCAGAATTTTGCTGGGAGAAGGGATACTGGTAGAAAGATAAAGATCCAGAGGTGAGAACACCTCCCTGGAAGTGTTCCAGGCCAGGCTGGACAGAGATAGTGTCCAGGATAGTGGGAGGTGTCCCTGCCTGTGGCAGGGGGTGGGAAAAGATGGGCTTTCAAGCCCCTTTCCAGCCCAAACCATTCTGGCAATTTAAGTGTGATCAGAGCTAATTACCTCTATATTTGGTCATCCCCCAGCTCTGTTGCAAATCTGTTCCTTCAAAACCTTAAAGTGAGTCCCTTTCAGGGGGAGTGGGATTTTCCTGCTATCCCAGCCCTGTCCATGCTGGAAGAAGAGCGCTCCCAGCTCAGACCAGTAACACAAAGTGCTCCCACTCTTGTTTCTGGGGTGAGAGCTGGCAGTAAGAGGATGCAGACCTCTCCTCTCACCAGGTGTATTTTCTGTCTGTAACACTGTGTAGAAATGTCAGTGCGTATGTCCAACCTGGAAAACGACAGGGACGAGAGGGATGATGACAGCCATGAAGACAGAGGGATCAGTAAGTACCAAAAAACTGTGAGATTATATCAGCCATTGGTTTCTTAACACCCTAGATTTGAATATGAGGAAGCCCTGTGCTGATCAGCAGTAAAAAATGAAAGGGAAATGTATTAATTCAAACATCCAGTGCACCTGTACATTATCCACTTTTAAAAGATATTTTACAAAAAGTGGAAAAATTACATTTTCCACTTTTAAAAGATATTTCTCCATTAGGTATGGAGGAGTTTTGCCCCCTACAGCCCCTTTTCATGAGCACTACCACAAATAGCTCTGATCAGCTTAAAAATTGCCACTCTGACAGAACAGGGTATGGAAAACTCTTCCCCTTTTTTGGCCTTGGAAAGCAGAAGCCAAGTCTAGCAAGTATGGTCAGCAAACATGGCAGTAAATCTTTTTTGGGGTGCCTGCAGTTCTTTTCCATCCAATAAAATTGGCACTTTGCATGATCCTGGTGTGCTGTAAGTTGAGCTGGTGCACCCAAACTCCAGGGCAGCCCCAGTGCCAGACTGGATCCCTGATTCTGGGCCCTCACTAAAACAATAGATTTGAAGCTGTTTTGACACTCAAAGATGAAAACATAAGCATATCTCAGCTCCATGGCTTGCATCTACTGCTCCTCCACGTCCCTTTTTGTTTCCTTTGGAGTCAGCTTACGCTGCTGCCATGGGATCCTCAGCACTGGCACAGCCCAGTGAAGGAGTTTGGCTGGATCTTGATGCGTTCCCCATTGAAAGCCCAGCTCTTTGCTGCTCTGTGTGGCTGGCAGTGCCCTTTGCAGCAGAGGTGCTGCTGGCCCCTGGGTGCCAGGCCCTGCTCTGAGGCTGCTTTGTGTCTGTCACAGTCAGCAACACGCGGTTCATCGCGGCGGTGATCGAGCGCCACGCGCACAGCCCCGAGCGCCGGCGCCGCTACTGGGGCCGCTCCGGCACCGAGAGCGACCACGGTGAGTCCTGGGCTCCCCAGCAGCACTGGGGGGCTCCAGTCATTCATTCAGGAGGTTTGGCTCCTTGCAGGTCAATGCCAGACAAAATGCTTTGCTCCTTCTTGCTTTGGTTTGGTTTGAGTGGGGGGGATCTCGCTGTGGTTTTCCACATCCTCAGCAGGGGCAGCTTTGCTCTCTGTGCTGGGGATGGCTGGAGCTGTGCAAGGGGAGGGGTGGGCTGGAGATCAGGAAAAGGGTCTTCCCCCCCTGAGGGAGCCGGAGTGACAGGACAAGGGGAATGGCTTCACATTGAAAGGGATCAGATTAGAGGTTTGGAAGGAATTGTTCCCTGGGAGGGCGGGCAGGCCCTGGAATAGAATTCCCAGAGCAGCTCTGGCTGCCCCTGGATCTCTGGAAAGGCCAGGCTGGACAAGGTTTGGAGCACCATGGGATAGTGGAATGTGTCCCTGCCATGGCAAGGGTGGAATGGGATCATCTTTAATGTCCCTTCCAACCCAAACCATTCTGGGATTCCCTGATCTTCCAGCACCTTTAAGCCAATGCTGGGCACCATTAGGCTCTAATTGGGGGTTGGGATGTGTCTCCCCTGTCCTGAGACTAAATCTCCTTAAATCTGGAAAGCTGCTAGAAGGATGTAATGCTGTTGACTCGTGAGGAGACTTAATTTATTAGGAAATGAAGAGGAGGAGGGCTAGACAAGGCAGTCTGCAAGCTGTCAGCTCTGCAAGGCTGGGGACCTTCCAGCAGACCTGGCCCAGCACTGAGACTCTGGTTGCACTAATGGAATTGGGACAGGAAACCCAAAGGCCAAAGCCTTGGAATGTGGAGGAACAGATGTCTCCTAGACAATCTTGCTGTAGGAGGAATTACCCTGGATTTGGGGTGAGATTACCTGTGTTGAGGCAGATTTGCCAGATTAATGCTCCCTTTGCTCCTTTTCTTGCAGTCCCAGCAAATCCTTCCCATCTTTTACTCATCCTGGGTTAGCAGGGGAGCTGTCTACCTCCATCTGGAATGTGCATTGCTATTTTTAGTTTCTGTAATACCATCTTCTTCAAAGGGCTGCCCAGGCTTCTTCCCCAATTCCTCCATGCCAGCTCCAAGCTGTGACTCAGAGCATGGGAAATGGGAGGCAGCTTTGGGGGCTCAGCTGCTATTTTTACCACCCTCCTTTTAGGTGTCTCCAGCTAAAAACCTGACCGAGATGCTCAAGAGCACCAGTGCTCCCTCAGCCTTTAGTCCTTGTCTTTTTGAGAAGGATTTATTTCCAATTCAAGCAAGATCTTTTTGCTTTTAAATTTCGTTTGGTTTTGTATGAAGGGGAGTTGTTTGCCCTGCAGCCTGGTCTGAGTGGGCACAGCTGGTTTGGATAAATCCAGTTTACATCTTCACAGATTTTTTGGGGGTGGTATCTTTTATGTTTTGGTTTGAAATCAGTGCCAGCAATTCTGTTGTTACAAATTGTTGAATGTGGCTGCTGTTACTGTTTGGGGTGGCACAAACCACAGGTCCCCAGAGTTTTGAACCAAAGATGATGGCAGGGAAAAGGATCCAGTATGGACTTAGAGGAAAGGATGAGTTCATTGGGTTTCTGTTCTGTTAATTAAGAAAGTTGTTTTATTCCCTCTCTTAAGTGCTCTGTGTGTGTGATTCCATGAAGGTGCCCAGCCAGCCCTAGGAATTCTGAGTGGCAGGGAAAGGGATCCATTGCAGACTTAGAGGAGATAAGTTTGTTGTGGTTTGTTCTATTAATTAACAAAATTGTTTTACCCTCTCTGTAAGCACTCTGTGTGTGATTCCACGAAGGAATTCCCTGAAGGGTGCCCAGCCAAGCCTGGGAATTCAGAGTGGCAGGGAAAGGGATCCATTATAAGAGGAGAGGATGAGTTTGTTTGGGTTTGTTCTAGTAAGAAAACAGCTTTATTCACCCTCTAAGCACCCTTAGAGAAGGGTGCCCAGGCAGAGCTGGGAGCTGGGAGCACCCGGCCTCGCTGCTGCTGCTCACTGCTGCTGTTTCCTGCCAGGCTACAGCACCATGAGCCCCCAGGAGGACAGCGAGAACCCCCCCTGCAATAACGACCCCCTCTCGGCCGGCGTGGACGTGGGCACCCACGAGGAGGAGCTGGAGCTGGACACGCCCCCGCAGACGGCAGCGCTGCTGAGCCACAAATTCCAGCACTACCGCCTGCACCACCCCAGCCTGCAGCACAGCCACCACCTGCAGGCCGCTGTCACCGTGCACAGCGTGGATGCTGAGTGCTGAGGCCACCACAGCCACCACCTGCAGGCTGCTGGCACTGGGGACAGCACAGCCACCACTGGGGACACACAGCCACCCACCTGCAGGTTGCTGGTACTAGGGACACCACAGCCACCACTGGGGACACACAGCCACCACCTGCAGGCTGCCACAGCCACCACCTGCAGGCTGCTGGCACTGGGGACACCACAGCCACCACTGGGGACACACAGCCACCACCTGCAGGCTGCCACAGCCACCACCTGCAGGCTGCTGGCACTGGGGACACCACAGCCACCACCTGCAGGCTGCCACAGCCACCACCTGCTGGCACTGTGCCTCTGGGGACACCACAGCCACCACCTGCAGGCTGCCACAGCCACCACCTGCAGGCTGCTGGCACTGGGGACACACAGCCACCACCTGCAGGCTGTGGCAGCATGCACTGAGGACACTGCAGATGCCACTCCAGAGTCACTATGGGACTGTGCTGCTCCCCAACCTCACAGGTTTCCCCCCACCAAACTGAGGCATCAGAGCTTTGTGTTTTTACAGATGTAAGGTTGGCTCTGGCCTGGAAACGTGCTTGATGGATGGACCTGCCAAAACATGGAGACAGATGGAGCAGGAGGCACGTTAGACCTCCAGGAACAGGGATGGGAGTTTGTCCAGCAGCTGGAGTTTGTTGTGCTGAGCCAAGAGCAGAGAGAGAGCCTAAAGAGCCAGAGATGATTTTTCCTTAACTGGAAGAGCAGGAATCTGCAGCTGGAGGGCCCAGAAGTGCCAGACAGAGCGGGGAAGGCTGCTGGCTTCTCTGCAGGTGGGAAGCTCCCTGCACCCACGTTGCTGTGCAGGACCTGGGACAATGCATCTCAAGATTTTTAAGTAAAGGATTATTTTTCTACTATTTATTGAACTTGAAACTTTGGGGGGAGGGAGGGGAGAAAACCTGTTAGGGATTCTCAACAAGTACCACGTGCATTCTGTGCTGGGGAAGGGGCTCTTCCTGGGAAAGCAGCTGTTCCTTAGGAGCTGACCTTCATCCAGTGCCCCACTCTGCAAAGGGAAAATGAAGAAGCCCTCTCTGCCTCGGTGTTTACATTAGGATTGCTTTCTTTTCCACACTTGTTTCCTGTAAATATTACAGCCTGATTTCTATTCCAGTAATGTCTTCCTATTTGCAGAGGAGAAATCCTGTACTCTTGATACTAAAATTGGGAGAATTCTGCCCAGAATCTTCTCCATCTTTATCTCTTCGCTCATCCTTAAAGGATTCCTGTGTGGAAGTAATAAAGAATTTCTTTAGCATTAGTTACCAGATAATCCCAAATGGAATCTGTGCCATTCTTCTGTTTCCTTAGACCACAAGTAGGGATAACCAGTGTTTTGTAAAACTTGGGTTACTGTGGAAGAAACCTTGAAACCATAATGAGAAGCTGCTGCTGTTTGTCTGGAATTTTAACCTTGCTTGGTAATTCAAACAAAGATTAATCAATGTCTACAATACAGGGCATCATAATTATCAGTTAGTTTTCAATCACAGTGTTGTATTTTAGATTCACATTTTGTGATTACAATGATATCAAGCCGTTCTTGCACTGTGCATATGGTAAACATACATTTATATGTAGTTTTTTTAAAAAAAAAAATCACTTGTTTTAATTAATATGGTACTTAATACTGTATTATGTAAAAAATTGGTTCTTAAACAGTACAGTAAAATAACTCTATGTGTGATACCAGGATACTCCTTTATACTATGTATAAAATTAAAATCTCTAGTGAAAATAAACTGTATATAAGTATAGATCTGTGAAGAAGTGGCTGCACTGAAATGATTCTGCCCTCAGTTACCTTCTCTGGCTGAACAGGACTGAAAATTCACTCCAGTTCCTCCAGTTTTATCAAGAACCTTGAGAAATCCAAACATTGCATATAAATGACAGTACTGATGGAAGTTTTAAAGCCTTTTCTTGGCTGGTTGGTCATTATTTGGGAAGTGACCATTTCTGGAAGTGGTCAGCCACTGCTTACAGTCACCAAAACAAATTATTTCAGGGTTTTATTTTCCTGATGCTCTCCTGGAACCTCGGTGGCTCTGGGTTTGCTGTTGTGCTGTGTTTGTGCAGGATTTGGTGGAGGCTTTTTTCTTTTTGCTGAGCAGGCAGTGCAGGAATCCCCTGAGCCTTTGTGCTCTCAGAGCTCTGCAGCTCTGGGTATCAGCCAGGCTGGGATTCATTTCCAGTTTGGAATCCAAAATCATGCTGGTGCTTGAGTACTGTGGGACAAATCATTTTTGATAAAATGTATCATGAAATATCATGAATAGCCATTGTTAATTAATTAATTAACATTGGAAAAAGTCATCAGTTCTTCACTTGAACTACAACATCACTTCAGAGGAGAGGTTTTTTGGTGGTTCCTCACCTTCCCTGCCAGCAGAAGGTGCTTGCAGGCTTCTCTTACAGCTCTGCCAGGAACACAGGAGCTTCCAGAACCTCTTGGAACAGCTCTTGGAAGTCCAACAATCTTTTGCTTTTGCCTTAAAAGCTTTTCAAGAGCTTCTCCTCGCTGCTGCTTCACCTCTTTTCTTCTGGGACACACAAATTGTTCTTGATTTGAGGAGTCTGCACAGCCCTGCTTAACTTCAGGTGATGGGGAGAGCCCGAGCTCTTGCTGGTAAAAAGTAATTACAGTGAAAACTCTGATTTCCAGATGTGCCAAATCCCAGCTTCCAGTGCTGGCACTGAGCTTGTCCCAGCAGGAATAAATGGGATGCTGGGAAAGATGCCACTGCTGATAATGGATGTGATTGGGGTTTATCAGGAGCTGCATGAGAGCTCCTCATTTTTATTGCCTGACTTCTGCCATGGCCTTCCCTCCCCAGCATTGTTTTACTGTGTTGATTGAGGAGCAAGATCATAAAAGGAGCAGTTAAACCCTGGATCCTCCTTCCCTAGAACTGATAAGACTTTATGGTCATTAATTTTCCACTTATTTCATTTTTTCCAACAATTTTCCCACATAGTGCCAATTTCCTGTAGGTTTTCTTTTATTCTCCCAAACAACAAAAAAGGTTCTTTTAAATTGAAATTGAGCAGTGCCTTTAGTTTGTGTTCAAGGATGTTAAATTGAGTCCATGCTTGGAGTATTTGAGATCTGCCAAGTGTATGGATTTTCCTATATCCAAGGAACCACGGAGAAGCATTTCTGTGGGCAGAATATATTGATGGAAAATGCATTAAGATTTTTTTTTTTTAATTTATTTATGCTATTGCCTGGCTAAAAAGTGTGATTTGCAAAGCCTGGTACAATT
Organism: Anthoscopus minutus; assembly: GCA_013399455.1. Taxonomy (NCBI): domain Eukaryota; kingdom Metazoa; phylum Chordata; class Aves; order Passeriformes; family Paridae; genus Anthoscopus; species Anthoscopus minutus. Next base: position 119,498 of record VWYI01013662.1, read on the forward strand.
TACCCATGAACATTTTATAAGGCCACTTAAGCCATGAAATATTATCTTTATCCTTGGCAAGGGCAGGGAAGGGAGGATGGATGGGAATTGAGGAGACATTCACATGCAGCAGGACTTGTGACTATAACTGGGCAAAGGGAGATCTCTCAAAGGCTTTATTCTGTCAAGTGACCCAGAAATGGGCAAGAGGACAGAAAGTGGATTTGTCAGGAGAGAAACTATGGGAGTAAGCTGGCAGCAAATATGGAAAAGGAGAAAAAAAACTAGGATGCAAAAGTCCTGGATCTAAGAGAGTGCAGGTAATCCAAAAGGCTGTTGGTGAGTTCCAAGATTAATTTGCAGCGTTCCCAGCTCTTGGCTGCCCATTTCAGTTGTTTGTAAAAGAGATTCCCAGCTATGGCTGGGATTTTCAAAGGAGCCTGCTCTGGGCTGTCAGCGATGTTTGGAATATTAATTCCTGCAGCAGTTAACTCAGGAACCATTGGATTGGTTTGTTGTACAAAGCCCCCTTTGCCAGGGAGCCTGAGTGGGAAAAAGGAGCATCAGTGCCATGGAATATTTCATATTCCTGCCTGGCAGCCCTTGGGCTGAAGAGAGGTGATGATTTTGTGCTTTGTGCTCTGAGCTGAGCACGGAAGGACCTTGGCCCAGAAGGGCTGGCGTTCCTGGAGCCAAGGCTGCAGTGGAATTTGGACACTGCAGTCCAAGAGTGAAGTTCTCCAAGGCTTGCCTCGTTAGTGAGGTGCCAGCCAGAGCTGGGTGAGTGCCAGCCCTTGCTCAGACTCACTGCAGGTTCCTCCTCAGGTGAACCTCGCTGATACCTTTGGAACAGCCACGCTGCCAGCAGAGGAGCAGGAATGTGATGGCAGAGGCAGGACATGTCTTGGATCTGGAGGTTTTCTTCAGCTCAGAGTAGCCTCTTTCTTCTAAATCCTGTGGAAAAAATGATCCCTGGGCTCGTTTCCGTGCTGGGAGCTGCCCTGGGAAGGAGCAATCCTGGTTTGCTCTGGTTTGTTGGAGGTTTTTGGAGCTGGCACTGGCAAATCCACCAGGTCAGCAGTGCCTGAGCAAATGCCCTGTGCTGGGATTGCCTCTCCTGGGACAACAGCAGGGACAGCAGGGAAGGGAATCTGCTGGATAAGGGCACAGGGCAGGAGGAATCCTTCCAGCCACCTCCACCTGGCTCTGGAACAACTCCATGGGTGAAGGGAACAGCCTCCAAAACTGCCAAGTCAGCACCTTTCACAGGCACTTTGCAGGAAAAAAAAACTACAGGCAGGTGCTGGCAGGGTCCTGACAGAACTGGTGGTCTTTCCTTAAATCCAGCTGAACCATCAGACTGCCAAGGATTTCCAGTTTGGCCAACATTGATGAATTTTTCCAATTTTAAAACTCCTCCATTGCACTGAGGTAATGAAATTGGGCAGGCCCCAGCAACAGGAAACTGGGAATGCAGTCAGAGTTTTTAATATCCTTCCTTTCACTTCTGTGTTCTGACACTTGCATGAAGTTGCTCCCAGTATCTGTCCTCTTGCCATAATTCATGCCAATCACATGCAGGATTAAAGGTTGAGTAATTAACATGATCTAATTGCTGCAAAATAATAATAGTTTGTTTTTATTGCATCTGGACCAAGGAAATCTCCATAAACAAGGCACAAAACCTCAGCCAGGGAACCTGGGAAACAGGAAGGGGATGGATTTTTTTCACTCTGAACATGGAGAAATCAGGCACAGCACGGTGGGTGACAGTTCCTATGGAAACCTTTTGTAACTGAACAGCAAAACATTTGAAAGCCTCATAAATTTTTTGGGAATGTTTCTCTTGCATTACCTCCTTTAGGCCTGTTTTCCACATTGAACAAGTTGTTTTTTCCACGGGTAACAAGTTTTTAAGGATAAAATATTGTGAGTGTGCTAGAAATTCCAGGCAGGGAGAAATCATGGACTGGTTTATCTTCTCCAAACAAATTGTCTGCTCCCTCCCAGTCCATCCCAGCTCCTCAGTTAATCACAGTAAATTTCCTCCAGGTTTATAATTAGCCAGACCCAAGGAGCAGTAATGGAGATGTATGGATTTACCCTATTTATGATTTCCCTATTTTTTGGTGGTAAATGATTCTGTAATTCCCTGTGAATTCTCACTATCAGCTTGCAGTTCCTAGAAAATTGGTGCTTTTAGGGAATCTGAGACTGAATTATTTGGAATTCCCATTTGCAGCACGTTCATGGGCTGGCCAATAAAAATACTCTTGGTAGGAATGTGGGGCTGGACCTGCTTTTGCCAGGAATCCAAGGAACATTTGGATGTTTTTTAATACTAAAATTGCCAAAATGCACATGGAGCCAATAACTAATGACTGAATTTGAAGCTGAATGAGGAAAAGTAAAGCCTGTGTGGGAAGAATGGTGATTTAAAGCAGGGAGGGCATTGATCCAGGAGAAAAGTGCTGCAGAGCACATTCATATTCAATATTCAGGGGATATTCACCCCCTGTGAATATCTGGGCCATTTATTGGGGAGAATTGTATTTGTTTGATCTCACTTTCCTTTGTTCTCAGCTATTCAAGAACTTGGCTTTGCTTTGTGGTGTTTATTTTAAGATTTGCCTTTTTTTTTTTTTTTTTTTAAACACAACCACAGAGACCTGCTAATGATGCATGGGGCAACAAAGGTTTGAAATTCTGCTGCAGAGACCACAGGTCCCAAAATAGCCCATTACAGCAGAGCCCAGTCATGATCTCCTTGCAGGAGTTACTCACTCTGGGAGTTACAGCTCTGAACTCTCCCACCTTTTTGCTGTTTTATTTGCAGGCCACTGAGTTAGAGTGGAAGCAAGGAAAAGCTGCTTTCTACCAGGCTGATCCTGAGAGAATCCATCATTCCCAAACTTGGGAGCAGCAAATTCACAGCCAGCAGGTTCCACTTCAAATATTTAGCAAAGAGTTTTTGTGCCTGGATGGAAGAACGGGAGTAAAGAAACATCCCAGTTTTGGGCATGTCATGGAATGGTGCACTGAGAGTGCCAAAAGAATTGGAATTTGTAGGGGAAAAAAAGGCTGAAGGAATTCCTTTTGGCACCTCAGGTGTATTTTGGGTGCAGTGTGTGTTGTGAGGTGATCTGGGTGATCATCACCAAACCAGTTCCTGGTGTTGAAAATGAAATCTGCCTCTTCTGGATTCAGAATCTCAGTGTCAGTGAAACAACGGGAGCAGCTGGAGCAGGAGCAGAGGGGACAGCAGGGACAAAGGGAGTGGCATTGTTTGTGCTGGTGACATGAAGTGCTGATGGTAATCTGGTATTTTTATGGAATATGCAGCAGCTGGTGGGCTCCATGTCCCCCTGCAGGAAACATTTAATGAATTGTTTAATTTTTTTCTCATTAAGCCATCATTTACCTGAAGAGCTCTCAGGTACATTCCCAGTGCTTCAAATCCCTGGGAATATCAGGGATTTTGATCTTGTATCCAACAGATGTTCTTGGTCTTGGCTTTCACTTTATGTGCACAGATCGGAATTTGTATTTTTGGATGTAAAATTCCAGAAAATCCCAGAATCCTGGACTGGTTTGGGTTGGGAGGGACCTTAAATCCCATTTCATTCCACCCTTCTGCCAGCCCAACCTGGACAATTATGCCTGACTCCATCTGTAATCCCAAAAGAATATTTGGAATTACAATTCCAATCCACACTCATTCCATCAAAATTATAAAATATATATGGCTGCTATGACTTCAAAGCTGCAGGAGCACAGGGAAATTAATCTTTATCTTTTTAGGAGAGCTACAAAGGCAGCTGCTGGGGGGTTGGGTACATGAGTGTTAATTAGCAAGGAATTTAATGAACTAAATTTAATTATTACAAGGTGGTTTATCAGTGGGACAGCATCAGGGCAGCAGCACAGCTGAAGTTACACTGGACTGTTCTATTTTTTAATAATGCTTTTTTTGCTTCTGCAGCAATATTGAAACCCAGTTTTAGAAAATGGAATTTTGATTAGATCAAAGCATCAACGTGGAAGGGTTTGGTTTGGAAGCTCCAGAAAAGGAGTCAAAGTTATACAAATATTTCATGGAAAACTCTTAATCAACAGGAGGAAATTCCTTAAGGAAATACTTGCATGCCTTGGCTCAGCATCCTCTTCCTCCTGGAACAGCTTTTTTTGGGAGGCTGATATCACCTGGACATGAACACTGTGGGGAAAACATGAATACTTTGACCTACAAAATACAGTATTTTAAATATCTCTCCCTAACCAAGGAAAAAAAAGGATATTTCTGTGATATTTTATAAAGTCTCTGAATATATTCCTATTTTCTAGAGTTTCTCTGGAACTATTTGCTGCAGGAACTTTGTTTGTGCCATTAATACCAAACTATTAATTTCTGAATTCTTTCAGCAATGCACTTTTAAATTTGAATACCTTAAATTTAGGGACACCTGCAGCCCATCAAAGAAGACCAAAAAAAGGTAATTTTTGAGGAGGTAATTGCTGTAGGTAGAATTAATGAGCAGTGGATCCAGGTGAAGCAGTGTCCACCTTCCAACTGAAAAATTAATGATAAAATTAATTACTCTGCTTGAATTTCCTTCATTAGCATCACTAAATTTGATGATGTTTGAGCAGATCCATAATTTCTGCTGTAATAGCTTGATCTGGTGATAATTTTTGAGGAGTTATTACATGTTTCTGTATTCCTAGGAGAAAAGTATTCCTTTTTCATGATCCCAGAATTATTTACATCCCATAATTGATGAACCCTTCACACCTCTCACTACCAATGATTTTATTTATTAAAAATAATGCAAATATTGAAAAAGGAGGAACATTACCTGTTTGAGAAAAGTTAGGGAAAAGGGAGCCCTTGAACAGAAACTGGTCAGCTGTCAATTTTTTACAAAATATACCAAAAATCCCTTTGATTACTGGAGTTTTAAAATTCATTTTAGAAGTAATAGAAGTCCAAGATACTTTGCATTCTTTATTTGTTTTGGTTTGGGCTAAAGCAATTTCTAAAATAATTTATTTGGTGGAGTTTTTTAATCTGTAACTGATGATTAAAATGGCACCTAGAACCATTTCAAGGTCATAGTCAAGAATTATCCACCAGAATTAGATTTTCTTGATAAGAATAGTCACTCCCAATTTAACTCCAAGTGTTCTTCCAATTTCCTTTTTAAGACTCTTTATGTTTCAGGTCTGAATTCTCTTTTGTCTGTTCTTTGTGGTTGGCCTCATGTCTAAAAATGGCTACAAATATTCTTCACTCATTTATAGCAATGACAACGTTAAGAGCTAAATTTACTGTGTTGTAAATGACATTGCAATGAACTATACTAGAGAAAAAATGGATTTTCCAAGAGAACAACCTATTTTATTTTTTAAAGTGGGTGCTGACTGAGTGAAATGTTTTTATGGACAGAGACTTCATGGAAGGGGAGATTTATTTTATAGCAAGTCCATTAAATATTGTCTTTCTGTTGTGATGCTGGGCTCCTTTTTATGGCAAGTGCCAGCCTTGTGCCTGTCCCCAGTGTCACCAGCACAGCATCCAGGTGCTGTTTTCCCCATTTTCATGGATTTTAATTCATTTGCCACATTCCTGCTGAGGAATAAAGTTGGGACAAGATCTCTCTGGGCCACTGTGCCTCCTGATCACCAGTGGAGTTCTTGGGTTCACTTGGGATTATAGGTTGGACTCGATGATCTCAGAGGCCTTTTCCAGCCTGGTTTATTCTATGGGGTCTGCTTTATTTTGTCGCTGTTCTGTATTTCAGTCTCTCCAGGTGGATCCAAGGAACGTGGGAGTGATGGGGATTTGGGGAGTGATCGGCTTCCATCAGCACGGATCCTGGAGCAATCAATCCCCTCACAGCAGAGCCCCAGCTCCGGAGCACTCAGATCCTTCCCCAAAAACCTGTCTGGAGATGTGCTCCTGTGGGGATGAAGTGAGGAGAAGGGCCTGAGGGTGCCGCTGAGGCAAAGAGCTGTCCCTGAGCCAGCAGAGTGGCCTAGGGGACAAGAGGCCAGTGGCATCTTCGGGAAGAGCATTCCCAGCAGGCCAGGGAGGGATCCTGCCCCTGTCCGAGCCCTGCAGGCACCTCTGGGGGCTGTGTCCAGCTCTGGATGCTCAGCACAGCGGGGACAGGAGCTCCTGGGGCTGAGGAAGGGCCTGGAGCATCTCGGTGCCCAGGAGAGGCTGAGGGAGCTGGGGCTGCTCAGCCTGGAGAGGAGCCCCAGCTGAGAGGGGCCTCAGCCCTGGGTGTCCCTGCCTGTCCCTGTCTGTCCCTGGGTGTCCCTGGGTGTCTCTGTGTGCAGGGAGGGGCAGAGCAGGTTCCAGGCTCTGCTCCAGGGCCCAGCAATGGCACCAGAGGAACAGGATTGATCCCAACAATTCCCCCTGCACAGAAGCACAAGTCCCTTCACTGTGCGGGTGAGGCTCTGGAGTCTCCTCACTGGGGATATTCCAGAACCGTCTGGACACTCTCCTGTGCCATGTGCTCCAGGATGACCCTGCCTGGGCAGGGCGCTTGGACCCGTTCTGTGAAATTGCCGCCGCGTTCCCGTTCATCCCGCACACCCCCTGGAGCTCCGTTACGGGCAGCGCCGAGCCCGCCCCAAGCCTGCTCCACTTCCCCCCGTCCCTGCGGGGCTTCGGGGGTCGGCGGCCGTGAGGGGCCGTGAGGGGCCGTGAG
>VWYI01013664.1:0-42147 GCA_013399455.1 Anthoscopus minutus
CGCCTTGTCTTCTATCAGAAGGCAACAAAGTCCTCTAAGCACATCTAAATAAAGGTATAATATATACCTCTGCAAAGCTGTAAGGACATTCCTTCCTTATCCACCCTTTTATGTCTCTGGCATTACTAGATTATGGCAGCAGACAAGCGGGCAGTAAATCCAGACTAATTCCAAACAAAGCTGATAATCTGAATATGACAAGCCTTTAGGAGCTCAAGTATGGTTATCATAATTTAGACATTTGCATATAGATATACACATAAAGTTTTAATGTTTAGGTCAAGATAAATGTTACTGCATCACAATCTGTAAATGAGAAACTAATCAGATAACTGCAATCATTGCCTGTCAAGAAAGTCCACACCACTCCAGACGTCCATCCTCTTTCCTTATTTGCAGCCTTTGGCAAATAGAGGTCATTACACGTACATTTACTCAGATGATTTATTTGAGCCAGCTGTAGACAAGGCTTCAGATTGATAAATGCTATAGCTTTCATTAATGGATTTCAGACATTTTCTTTACTTTTTAACTGTGGAGTCTTAGAGACTTATTTGGATCATGTTACAGTAAATTCTTGTATTCATCTGTAACATCATATGTTTAAAATAAACCAGTTTTGTAAATACACACTTGAAATCTTTTCGAGTAACTCTACAAAAACTTTGAAATTGTGTTCATATTGCTAAAGCTGACAATCAACACTGAATACCTATTACTATATCTATATAACTTCCCGCTTCAGGAGGATGCTGAGATTAGTGCATTTCCTTGGGCTTTTCTGGTTAACCTATGACTTGGCCTGGGCTCCAGGAATAGGATTAATCTGAAAAAATATAGTGTCTAGCATAAGTAGACTAGAGCATCTGAGGTAAATGTATAGGTTTTCTGCACAGTCGTGGAGATAAACAGGTCTTCTAGATTACAAATCATCTCCATCTAAAGTAGAAATCTAAACCAGGCCAGATGAACTGTGCCCAAAAAAGTGTGTTTCTTCCCACTTATAGACTGTACAGAGAATCCAACTAAACACAGACACAGATGTCAATATAATTAAAGTCTATCTCATGAGATTAATCCCTTGTCAGTGACCTTAACCTGCTTGCATTCAAGCCCAAAGAGATTTTAGAATCACCCTGTTTCTGTACAAAGTCCCAAATCCATTAAAAATATTGTCCCTGGAACATCCCTGCAACAAGGGTCTCCATTAACCTACTTGTTCACCTGCATGTGCAGAAAATCTTGAGCAAGTACTGACCTTTTCCATCTATGCATGCAGACCTCCTTGGTTCTAGTTTTTATGTGAAAAAGTTAAACCCTGCCCTAGGCATCTCTCATTGAGATTTTGAAATATCCAGTAGCCTGTGTTGGCAAATGTCTAGAAATCTGTGAGATCACCATTTGCTGCAACAGGGCAAACAAATTACTATACAAATGACTATCAGTTGCTTAAACCAGTAAAATTAGGACAGCAGTAAATGCAAAATAAAGCCATCTACTTGTATTATGACATACAGGAGACAAAAATACATGTCTGGATAAGTTTTTAGAATTCTTTTCAAAATATTTGGGGTTTTTTCAAAAATAAAGCATGCAAGTGCTCAGACAACGTATGTTATGCACAAAAGTTTATGCAATATGATAAATGGTGTATCTGTAAGTAAATGAACACACATCTTTATACAGGAGTTAAATAAAATCTAAAACAAGAATGAATGTGTAGGTTTATGAATAAGTGAAAGTACATAAAGTTAAGCATATGTAAACTTATCTTGTGTTACATGAATCATTCTTGACACATAACTGTAATGGCAGCCTTTGTTAGAAAGGGGAACAGCAAAAACTTCTAAGAAATTAAGTAGGAGTGCTTCCTAACGTTCAGTGGTTTGGCATTCTTTGTTTAAGGTTATGAAGTCATAAACAGAGCCTGCATGCATTTAATGAGTCACTTCAGAAATTAAAATTTGTGCATTAAGCTATGTCGCTTGGAAAAGAGGATATTCATGTGGAGGGCAAGAAAATACTAGACACACATCTTGGTTTTAGATTTGGGCTGTGCTTTATAAATGTTCATCTTTCAAAGGCCAAAATTTCAGAGAAACATGTAACATTTAATACCTGGAAGTTTTCTTTTTATGCTAGAATGTAGCTACACCCTATAGAAAGGGATTTTAGGATCTTGGGCAAGAAGTCTGTGTGCATGTGTGTCGGTGAGTTATAACGCTGTACATTTTCTGGAATCATAAATTAATTTACAGATCTACAGATCCTCCATCCAATGTTGTCTTATTTTCCTGAAAATCATTCACTGAAATGTTTAGTATTCTGAGAAGTGCCCACAGTCATCTGAGGACCTACAGCAAAGACCACCATGGGCTGAGGTGGAGATGGAAGAGAAAAATCCATGTGCGTGTACACGCTTAAAATGATTACATTCAACCTCCCAGGGCAGACTGAGCAAGGTCCTTACGTGTCCTACCTAGGGGGAATGGACTGTTATTTGCAACCAGCTTTCTCATCTCAAACTATCTTCCCTCGAGTTGAGGGGTTTTACAGCTACTGATCTGTCTCATCTCTCCCAACTAGATCATCCCTTTCCATCTCACCAGCTCTGCTTTGGCAGCAAACTTTCTGGCCAAATGAGTACTCTTTTGCATGCTGAAAACAGGACATTCATAGCAATTAATCTCTTTGTAGCGTCCAACGCACAGCAACACAGTTGTCTGATGTTTTAAATTATGAGAAGGGACTTGTGTCCCACTAAGTTTCACTTGTGCTTAGTAGCTGATAGCTGTTGCACGGAGCTGAAATCATAGAGGTAAATGTTCTGGCTGATACCAGATCTTCCTTGTTTTACTCTGCCACCTGTTCTTCCAGCAGGATAGGAGAATGCAGGGAAAAGCAAAAGCTAAAAGGCTGAGATTGTGCATTGGCTACATTTTGCTGGGCAGAGCACAGCACTGAAGTGTTAAGTTATTGGGTGTTTTCCTTAGCAAACTTGGACTTAAGAATTCTGCAGTCACATCACAGTTCCAGTTTTCACTCAGAGAAGCTTGCAAGCCTTCATAGCTGCACACAAAGAAAGTGAAAAAATTATCCTAAAACAGAGAATACATGAAGGAACAGGGAAAAAATTGTTTTACCACTTCTAAGTCAATATGCTGGCATTTTGCTTCTGACCAAAGCTTTTGCACTTGAAAACATCACATACAGTTGGTCAAGAATCCAGCAAAATAGTGAAATTTTATTATGACAAAAGGCCTCATGGAAACATTTCTGTTTCAAAAGACGTTCACTAAATAGGGAGCAGCATTTACCCTGGTTTCCTGCCACCTCATCTTTCCCTGTGAGCTCTGCTCACTGAGGCTTCTGACCCCATCTATCTTCCTTCTTCCATCTATCTTCTCTTCCACTAAGACTGCCTCAGGACCAAACTCCCCTGAATTAAAGTAGGACTTTTAAGATGCCGTAGCAAAAACTCCAGCAGTTCTGGAGAAGCTGGAACCTTGATCCCTGCTGTGCCCCTTTATACAGTTCTATGGAGTCTCTCCTGAAGCCTGACATTCTCCTGGGCTTTGCACTTCACAGAAGGAATCAACCACTCCTGTGTACCAGAGATTCTCTGGGCTGAAATACCTACACACAATTTGATGGCTGCTAGAAGCATCCACTGATTAGCCCAGACCTCCAACTGCATCACATTTGAGGAATCTCACTTCCACTTCACTTTCTTGCAGAGAATGATGTGTGTCCATTCTTAGGCTGAGGTAGCTTGAAATACTGGAATATTCACAGAACCATAACCTACATGGATGTAATAGACAGACAGACAGACAGACTCTGCTACACTGTCAAACCATTAGCCAGTTTATTCAGTATAATGCCACTTCCCTGTTCCTATGTATTGAGGCAAGCTCTGGTCTGGGGTATTTAAATTTGTTTTTCTGTAGTTCCAGAAATGTAGATGATCCTACTGTTAACAAACATCAGTGTTTAACCCAACACAGGACTGGCTATGTGAGGAAGTGGTCTTATCTCACAGTCCCCAGTGCTACCATATCCATTTTTAAAGAGACAGTGCTGGTACACGCAGCTGTAACTCTTCTCAGTGCAGAATTTTGTTGCTCTCTTTCGAACAAAACAGACATATTCCTTCATCCCTCCCTCCAACAGAGAAGAAATCTGTTGGGGCTATGACTCAAAATAAAAGTGATGGCCCCACTGAAGACCACTGCCTCTCCTTTGAAGGCCGTGTTAGATGTGATGCAATAACAGGATTTTTAGGTACATAATTACTGCTTGGTTTCCCAAGATAACCTGATGCAGGCATCATATGCCGTTATACCCTCAAGGATTCATTATTCTAGTTCTGCCACTGACACTTAGAGAAGGCTTTGCTTAGGAGCCCTAGAGCTCCTAATGGCACTGAAACATCCTGTCCTCCCTGCAGCCATGAGTTTCCACGGTGCCAGCTCGGAAAAGGTAGATCCCATTTTTCCTTTCTTCTAAAAAGCTAAATAGAAGCATAGTTATGGTGATATTGGTTATAGTGACATCTTCCCTACCCAATGAGTTTCTGCTCCCAGCTACAACTTTAAGTGTGACACTCTCCTGCCTAAAAATCTTTCTCAGAGGTTTGTTACCTCCCTGAAACTAGCCCTCTCCATTTATTTATGTGTTGCTTTTGTTTAACTTACCTATTCACCCATTTCTTGAAAGCAGAATGCTTGTATCTAATGAAAATTTTAATGACTGTGATTCAGCAAATGAGTCTTAAAATTATTTGTTGTTGTTCATACTATTGCTACTGCTACTTTATTAATAAACCTTATGGATGTTTATCAGTACATCTTACTAACTTTTAAAGAGAAAATGCAATTGTGGAACAATTTATAAAGTTGTTCAGTTTTTAAAGGAACACACAAGAGCACAGAATACATGTAAACATGTAATTTTTCATTCAACATCCCTCACTCTCTGACACAAAAATACTTACTACCAATTACCAGGCAGTCTTTTTTCTTTCATTAATCTAATGTCTCTGTAGTACCAAAGAATGTTGTCATTAAGGGTATCCTGAGAAGGAAATATTCATCACTGAGAAAAAAAGCACAAAATCCCATGTACTTTACAGAAACAAAGATCATTGATTGAAGACTGACTTCCTCAGAAATTTTTCAACTTGTTTGGAGCTTGTAAAAATTCCCCACCCACATTATTCTCTTTGCAGATCTCACAGAGCTGCTCCTTCCATTTCTTGCCACAAAACTGTCAGCTAAGTGTTTCATGGTGTGATACAGCTCTCTGTCTTACAGGAAATTGAACTAAGTCATTTTCCTGTGAGTATAAAAGAAGCAGATAGACTCCATTAACCCTTTCAGTATGTTATACTTACACACTTGTAACTTTGCATGTCTAAGAACAAAGAAAAACAGTCTCAGTGGGAAACAGCAGTGGCTGAGGGGAGGCGCATTTTTCTTTATGAACTTTTTTTTGGTCTACTCATTGTGTCATTTATTTATCCACAGAAGATATTTGTGGGTGTTTTCCTGTTCTTTACAACATTGCTTTTTTTAACAGCTACAAAATATTTTTCTTATACAAAATTTTAGCATACTCTCTCAGCGTAGAAAATTAGCATCTGTTTTTCTTCTTGATTTGGGAGCCTAGTATGTTGTTGAAACAGAGCTGTGCCATGAGCTCAAACCCAGCTCTAAATTATCAATGCATGGTAGATATTTCTGGTACAGTTCTTGCTAAAGTCCTTTGGGGGATAGTTAGAAAAGAGCAGACTGTGAGAGATTAGAAGCTGTGAATAAAACAATGTAAATTCATTATCTAATTTTTCCTAGACAACTAGGCAAAGAGAAATTCTGGAGCTGTAAGGATATTTTGCACTGTGGAATTCTTAATAATTCTTAATGTTTTGCAGATAATGGCTTATCGAAATAGACACTCACTTGGAAGTATCCTAATATTCCACAAGGATAAAATTTGCAAATGGGAGGAGACAGGACAGTGGTCCTTAGCTTACACCATAATAAGGGGTAAGCAGAGATCATAAACTCAAGATTCAAAACCCAAAATACATACCATTAACTTAATCTATCAGAATGTTTTGTTTACCTCCTGTGAGTTTTGCATTCTTTTCCAATAAATCCTCTATCTGTGCTATATTCTACCTGAACTCTGCTCTTGGAACCACTAAATAACACCAGGTTGGAAGGAAATTCAATTACAAGACAAACCTTATCTTGCTGCATCTGACCATAGGGTGAGTAAACACAAACACCAAAGAGAACACAAATGAAGCTCAGGAAAGAACACTGATTGCTCAGGAAGGAACATGATTGCAAATCATCTTCAAAGGCAAAATAGGTCTTATTTCAGGGAAAGGATTTTTGATCTTCCAGTAGCACTCAGAAAAAGCTGCAGATAGCCCCTAAATATTGCCAATTCTTCTCTTGCGAGGAAACAAGAGGCTTGCCATTCTTTTGCTCAGTCTTACTCAGTCTTACATTCTCATAACTTCTGAACTGCTGTTCCACTTCCCACTCTCTTGCTGAGGATATGTCACCATGTACTTTTGATATATAATAATAGTATTTCAGTAAGTTCAAACAGTTAATGATTATTTTTGAAGCCAGGTGACCCTTGGTCCAATATCACATATAAAACTACTTATTCGGGGAAAGGTGGGACCAAGAGAATACACCATTTTTCACAGCACTAACCTGGCTTATACAAAACCCCCCAAAATGATAACCTTCAGAAATACAATAAAACTTCTGAAAAAATAAATTCCATAGACTTGCAGTTTTCTTCAGCTTAAGTGATCAATAATCTATGGAAATGTTCTTCTGATTCCCAAAAATTTAATTCTGACTTTTCAGAAGGAAGTAAGATCTAAAGTATTTGATACCTGGTCTGTGCTTGGGGGCATTTACGTGTGACCTACACTTTTTTTGTGTAACTTGTATAAAAATCATACAACTACTGTTCTGACTACTTAGGGTACTTATTCTCAAATGCCACACAAGGAAAGCATACAGTAGTAAATGGCCTATAGATAGGAGGTTCCACAATAGTGAAGGCAGCCAGAGTTTTCTGGTTCATTTTTTCTGTGAAAATACAAGTGCAACAGTTGCGCTGGAATGAGAGAAAAAAATTCTCTTTTAGTTTTGGGTTGAAGCTTAGCTATGATTCCAACGCATACAGGATGTTTTAGCTTAGTGAGGGACCTAAGGGGGTTTGTGAAGGTCATTTCTCCAAGCTGGGGTCATGTTGTTCCATGCCTACCAAGACAAAGGGGGAAAAAGCAGTAGAAACATAAAACTTCCCTGCTTAAAGTTACATACTTAATTTTGTGGTCCCAGCTTAGACCAGATACACTTTTGGGGTGATTAACTTCCTCAGTCATACTTTCAATGCCTAATGCAATTGTAGACTATATTATACAGCTGAACAGGAAAGCTCCAATAAGTTCTTTATGAAAAGACACGTGGAAATTCAACTTTTCTGAATTCTGCTACAAAAGCATCTTTTGCTGCTTCATTATTCAGACGGCGCTTCCCTCTCCTCTCTCCTTTTTCTTCCTATCTTCGTCTGAAAGACAGGTGTCTGCTAAGGAAGGCAGAAGCCTCCCTTGGAATGGAAAATGGAAACCTCTTCCCTTCGAATTACTAGAATTTTGAAATTAAGGGGCTTTTAGACAAAAATATATAGAATATAAAAGGAATAACATATAGGAATATATATATTCCTGTATAAAAGGAAATACAGGAATAACAGTTCTTTACTAGTATGTATCATAAAGCAAACAACAGCTACGGCATTAACCACAAAAAGAACCAGGAACCCACTGACAGCCTTCTCGGCCGAGACGGGAAGGGATGAAAGAGATGCTTTGCTTCACAAACCCCCACGGGGCAGGCGATCCCGGTGTTCCGGCAGGACTCTCGGAAGTAGCAACCTGGGCCGACAGGATTGAGAAAAAATCCCAAGGTGGTAGATGAGATGTATCAGAAGCTCCGGAGCTATGGCTGGAACCGTGGGAGGTCTCGGCAGGCAGGAGGTGGGGGCTACGGTGCAGTGAAAGCTCAGAGCAGCACCAGCAGAAACAACGGGGGCGGGACAGACAGCGGCAGCCCGGCTCCCAGCAGGGCAGAGAAGGGCAAACTCAAGATCCCCGGCAGCGGAGCAGATAGGTCCCTCTAGAGGGTGTTAATAAGGTCCGAATCCAGCTGCTGCTCTTACTAGCAAAGACTCACTCACAGAAAGGACGAGGCAATTCAAGACTGGGCTGTGTCCAGCGGTGACCGTGAATTCTCCCCACAGTAAGCAACAGCTTGACCGCCCTCCTCCGATGCCGAGAGCGAGAGAGCTAGCAGCTCGCAAGCCCCATCTTTTGCCTGCCCAATTCTCGAAGTATCCCTGACCCTCTCCCCTCAGCCTGACCACTTATTTTGTTTTTCTTAAGTACCCAGTCGTTAGTGTATCCTAGCAACTAATGTGAACGGAATTCTCTAAGTAAAAAGGAACAAAAGGAAAGAAACCTAACTCTCAACACCTCCTTCCAAGCCTAGCAGGGATTTCTCTTCTGCCTGTCCTATATTGTCTCTTCCTTCCTAGAAACAAAGTGGAAAAAGCATGGATGATAAAGAAAAATAAAGGACTGCGTCACAGTCTGATAGAAATTAAAATTACTGAAAGCGTGGTTCTCCCTTAAGAATGAAAGGCTGTAATAAAGAAGACATCCAGAAACTTTGCAAGCATTTCAAGCAGTTTTCTCCATCACTGCTGTGTCATTGCAGGGCTTGAGCATGTTCAAATTCTGATGTCAAGTTTTTTTTATTGGAACACCTCCAAGCCACACTCCAACATCTGCACAACCTACTTATTGTTATGGTATGTCCTCCTGGATTTGTCACTGTCCTTTTTGACATGAGTGGAGGAGGACCACAAGGTTTTCCTAAGCCTGTACACCTTCTGGAGCACTGACTCTAGCTCTAGGTCTTCAGAAAAGACAAGTTCCATGTAGGTCCTGCAGAACATCTTGCGTTTGTGGCAGTTTTAGAAAGCAGGATTTCCACTGCAAGGACAAGAAGACAGACAAGAAAAGGAAGGCACTGTTCCTCAGTTTTAAAGCTGCACCAGAAAAGGAAGATAGATCTGGGCAATCACATTCTGTCTCCTTTTCGGCTCATCAGTACAATTTCACTGTCACAGTAATAGGCACTTAAACAGTAACTTGGGCAGAATTTTGGTGTCCACAAGAAAAACATGTTTTCCTGTAAAAGCAACTCAGTTTTCTTTAAGAGCCAGGATGGCACAACTTGAAGTGCCAGAAGCTATGGCAAAGGAATAGAGGAGAATGGGGAGAGATTATTTTAAAAAGCTTCAAACATCCATCTCAAATAATGTTTTAGACTACACAGTGTGACAAGAACTGATTAAATCATATAGAATACTTTTTGGCTAACTGAAATGGTAAGGAACTTTTGTTCAAAAATACCTTGTTTAATAAATGTCAAAATGTCCATGAAAGTATTAAAGGGGTACTGAAAATAAAAATTTACAGGCAGTTTTTATTGCAAAGACAAGTTTTAGCAATTTTGGAATTTTCAATGGAAAAAGCCTCATTAAGGAACAAAACATATTTCAAAAGGGAGAAGATAAGTCTGGACAGTCTGAAAAAAAGATTGAAGCTAATTAAAAGAGAAGCTGGCTACATCTAGATTTTTATTACCTTTTCCAGTGGCCCATATTTTAAAGCTCTGCTGTTACTCATGAAGAAACTGTTTGAAAATGGTACTTCTGTCATTAAGCATCTTTAATTAAACCTAGCATTTCCACCTCTTCCATTGTCTATTTTCTAACAGAATCCAAATTATGATTTGCTCCTGTCTCTGGTAAGTTATTTTGAGCCTTAACTACTGTCTCAAATGAAGTTAGGGTTGAGTATTATGAGTCTGACCAGTGTCATATTCAGCTCAAATTCACCTTGAGTCCCGTAAGTTTTTGAATGGAGTCTATTCCCTGTATGAATATATTGCTCACAGAAGACCTAAGCAACCTAAGCATCTTTGCCTTGTCATCCAGGAGATTTATATTTATATGTAAGATGAACAACTAGAAAGACTCCAGGGTTTTTTTACATTCTTGCAAGGCAATATTGCTTTGGGTCTCAGAGTAGCCACTGGAATCTCATTAACATACCTGAAAATACAAAGGGTGTTTATCCTCTCCTTGGAAATTATGGTGTGCCATACTCAAGTGCTGAACCATGTTGATAATTGCTGAAAGGTGCAAAATAGATTTTAGAGGAGTGAAATCCAGAGGAGCCTAAAGAGAGCTTGGGACAGCCTCAGCAGGACCCCAGACCACAGGAATGCCACCAGACCACCTCACAGCATCTGTGGTCTGGGCATTTGGAGCTGCTTTTCTGTCTGCCTTCAAACAAATGCACATACAGAATCCTAAACAGACCAATCTTATTTAAGCATCAATGCCTAGCTGACAGTTATCCTACTAAATTACCTATGGATATTGTTCTTAGCAACATCAGGATTTTATGTTGTTTAACCCAAAATTCTCTATCAATCAAAATATCAAGTGATATTTTCAAGCACTCAAAATAATCCCTTACAAACTTGGTTATTTTGTGAGTGGCAAAATGAACAAAATCTTGTTGCCTATAGATTGCAAAATTGTGATATTTAATAAGAGTTGAACTCCAACTACCATCATTGCCACAAATGGGAATTTTAATAAGGTCTTTTCTAATCTGCACATGTTTTCACAGAAATTACAGGAGCTTCATATCCTTGAGATACCCCTTCATACATGTTCAAATTAATCCATGATTTCAAGTTATTAAAGAGGAGACCAACAGATATGCACACAGACATACACATTAATTTCCTAAGTCTCATCTCCTTAGGAATATATGTTTTCAGTTTATACTGAAATCAAGCAAATATGCAAGTTTCAGGAAAAAAAAATGAGGTAAAGATTAATAAATTGTCTTGTAATACAAGACAATTGTATTGGTGAGGTCAGAGATAGTCTCAGTGTCTAATTGCACACTTCCTTCCATAAAATCTGGCCCTAAGTTTTGGCCCTACATCAAGTACCACATATGAGAAGATCACTGGGGAAAAGTACCAAGAAGCTCAGAATTTTTTCTTTTTCCTCCATAAGTGCCCAAGAGAAATCCAGCCTTGTTTCAAGCCAGAGGTGCAGGAAGAACACAGAGAGGTGTCTGCCATAGCCTCACTACCTATCCAGAGGCATGAGCACTAGAGCTCAGCCCAGCTGACCACCCTCCTCTCCTCCAGCAGCACAGGCAGCAGCAGTGTTCTCACACAAAATTGTACTTCCAAGAGCTGCTTTGCCCTGGGATGTGTCAGGGAAACCTCACTGCTCCAGCCACAGCTTCAAACTCATCTCTATAATCATGGAAGCCAAACCCTATCCCATTGTTAATGAACAATGAGAGTCTAATGGAACCATGGAAGTGCAGATCTGAGAACACCAGAAACTTAAGTGGTTTTACTGGGGAAAATTAATTACATTTGTAATTACACACCTAAAACAAAGAAAACAACAGTATGTTTAGAATGTGATTTGGAAGACTTTTTTCCTTATATTTCAGTGGTTGGCAAATGGATCTATAGTGTTTCAGCCATCTTAGTGAGTTCTGAATGAAAATATTTTTAAAAACATCATAGAACTTCCAAAGCTCAAGGCAAAACGATCCTGTATTCACAGTGAAAGTATATTCATTTTGAAAATATAAAACCCTGTGTCTGAGAAAAATCAGGCAGTAGCAGCCACCATTTTCACAGGTGGAAATTAAATAAATTGGCTTTTTTGGGGAATATGTTCAGAACCTAAGGACTGTATAATACTATATCTCCTGTCCATTTAGACCAACCTGTCATTCCAATCGTTTGCAGTGGTCTTTCAATGGTGTTAAAAAATGCTATATAATTTCAGAAACAGGCTTCCACAACCCACTGTTTTACAGTCTTCCACATACATCCTATTTTCACTAAAGTATATCACTGGTTTTAGAGGTTTTTCAGCTTTTCCAGGTATAGCTGTCCAGTGTCTCTGAACATTTCTTGAGGTTTGTTTTTTTCTGCACAGATCTTCCAGGGTTAATTGTAACACAAAAAGTCCTTGCAGGACAGCCCTGTATGTAAAAGTAATACAGAGAAAAGTGAGAAACACCTCACCACAGTGAACTTCTTCTTCAGTCAAAAGATCCTGGTATGCACTCTCTCTCTTTCACAACATATCCACAACCTGTTTAAGTCTACCAGCACCACTAAACGATCATTTGTGTTTATTATTATTATTATTACTCAGTTCAAAGGCTGATGTCAAAAAGTCTGAAGGAAGGAAAGTACATGGTGCATTTTTTAAAAATTCTCAGTTTGATTGGAGTTTTCTGTTTTCCTTGAGGTTTTTCTAATTTTTTTTTTCTTCTTCTTCTTCTTTTTTTTTTTAAGCTCTGTTCTAAGAAATGGAAAGCGGAGAATTTACTATAAGCAAGGAAAGTCGGTTAGTTATGAGTCACCTTCATGACTTATAAAGGGTCTCAAGTCATTTGGAGCGGGCTTTCTTCACCTAACCCATGCTGAAGGGATATCAGACAACCAGCCAGACCAACATATCTCTGTGACAACTGCTCCTTCCTCATTTTTCATTTACTTTCTTTCTCTGTCTCGCTCTCTTGCCCTCTCACTTTAAAAGGAAAAAAAAAAGCCAAACTAAGTGATCATGGTTAACCTGTGAGACGGAACGAAGGAAGTCTGTGGCCTTCTTGCAGCATTGGTTTTGCTTGTATCTCTGTGTAAAGACACTGCCTCATAGCAGGTAGGTTTTTTCAGCTTGGTTCTTTGGTGTTTGTTTATTTTTGCATGCACTGTTTTTTAAAAATGAGAAGCTCGCGTGCTAAAGGAGACAGGACCAGGCCGAGGGAGGGGCCCCCAGGGCAGGGCTTAGAGAACTCAAGAGACAGGGAGATTGAACTTCGAACTTTTGCACACATGCAGAAATACTCTGGCAGGCGTCCTTATGGAATATGTCTCCAGACATCCAGACTCACACAGCCTCCAGGGAATGCAAAGGCATTTGCATTTCTGTCTTTGAATTCACCTTCATGGTGACCTCATTTATCTGGTAGGACAGCACACAAGGAAAGGTGCCTGAGCTGCTTGTTAGCTCATGCTCTCCTCTTTTTGTTCTGAGGTCAACAGTTTAGAAGACCATACACCATGAAACAAAATTTCTACAGTGTTTCAGTTGCCTGCTTGGAATAGTTTAATGATGCATCTACAGTTTCAGTCTTGCCTACGGCTACCAGAGGCATTTTGAGGTGTGGGAAAGTAACTGTATAAACCAGTGTGACTTTTTAAATTTTGGCCAAAGAAGTAGTTTTGGTAAATATGTCAAGTTTTGGTCCTCATTTCATAAATAAGTAGGAGAGAAGCGCCTTCTTTAAAATATACCCATTAGACTTGCATCATTTACTATGGTTTGTTTTAATTCTTTTTAAAATTAATGGGATTCAAGTGCTGATATAAGAGCTCAACATAGCTGTCTTGAAATCCCTAATCATATCAACAAAACAGGAGCTCCATGTCAAGCAAAACATATCCTGTCAATACTCATCAAGCAAAAACTCTAAGGTTTTATTTGATGATAAAAATTTGCTCTGGATTCAAATTTTGGCAGCAAACATCTAAGATTACCAATTTATTCTACTAGCTTTTCAATATGGCAATTTTCAATTTACAAAGGAGCAAGCAAAGTAGCTGAAAGTTAGTATTAAAAAAATAGATTATCCAGCTACTTGAGCCACAAAATGGAGGCCTGTTTTATTATACAGGAAAGTTTTCAGCAGAGAAAAGCTTTTTCTATCAACATACACATCTTTGGAGTTCTCCCAGTATCTTAAAAACCTGAATTAATTTTTTAAATGTTTTTAAAAGTATAGCTTTACTTTCTGACAAATTAGATGAGAAGACTTTAAAACCTCCTGAAAATGTAAATAGTGTATCTGAAAATACATGGTTGTGTATTGTTTATATGTAACAGCCTTTTGTAGGTGATTAAAACATTTATAGGATTACTAATTGTATTAACGCTAATTATTTTCCAGTCAAAATTAGATTTCTGCTGTTCAAAGCTAAAAACATCTCTGAAACTGGTATATTCCATTTCAGTCTTATTTTTTACAAAAAAGTGGGGGTTTCCATGACTGCAGAAAAATAAAGATTCAAAAGACAATTTCACACACTCCCAAAGCATCAGGCTTGGGGTCTATCACAGTCTAATTCCTCCAATACGACTGTGACTTTACACACTCATGTATGAACACTGCAGATTTCTGGCCTTGGCCTTTCCTCTCACCAGAAAAGGACTTGGTAGAGGTGATAACACAACTCTAAGCACTCTCAAATAAGGCTTCCTGAAAGGCAAGTTCTAAATTATTTTTGCTGTTTGGAGAACATCTTTTATCTTTCTAAACTGGCTCCTGAATTTTGCAGAGTTGCATTACTTTCCTATGCCACACATGCTTTTCATGAGAAAAAAATTATATTGGGAAGTACTACCAAAGCTAGTCTTCTTCCTATCTAAATGCCTTCTTCCTATCAACCCAGGGACAAAAGGTTGAATTTTATTCCAGATTTGTGACAAAGGAGCCTCTCCAGTTGGGCAATAAGTAAATAAGAAATTGGTCATTGCAACTGGAGAGGTAAAACTGGCTGAGTCCCATAACCAGAGTAATGACCAAGACGCTCCTAATCCTTCAGTGGACTACCGTAAATACCCTCAGAACCTTGAGGTACCATACAAAAATGTCCAGATGTACAGGTGGGGAAAGCAGCATTTGTCGCAGTTTAACTAAGTACTTTGAACTATGCTTGTGATGATACTTCTGAAGGGAATCTGACTTCTTAATTATAGAGTTTCCAAGGAGGCAGTAGTAATGAAAGCAGGTATGAAGTCTGAAAATGAAAATAAACACACACTTGTCTGAGGCCACCACAACAGAAGAAGGAACAGAAAAGCAGATGAGTGGATGGTACCTAATGAACCGAGGTCAGCAGATAAGATAGGAAGGATACATGTTTTATTTTGATGACAGGTGAAAGAAGACAGTGCTGGAAAATGGAAGAAGAAAGGCACACCAGATCTTATGAGCTTTTTCTTTATTAATATTGCAAGGGAAAAAACAGGGAATTTTATTTAATTATATTTAAACCTGAGTAGATGGTAACTATTTCCACTGATGTCAAGGCCACATTTTTAGAGCTGTTTGCAGGGAGCAATACAGGTATTTGTTTATGTAAAGGAAACCTAACAGTTGTACAAAAAGGCTGTTACAGAGGTTCAGCAAGAGGAAACACATGTCATTTCTCACCACTTCCTGATAAAGCATGATTTGTATTTTTGCTTTAAATGCACAGAAGCCAAACAGTTTGCAGTGTTGGAGGTGCTATGCAGCTTTTTAATCCCAAACTGAAATGCAAATATAGCAGCCTTGGCAAAATGATTCCATTACATAAATCCAAGATCATGGGAATAGAAAAGCCCCAAAGTAAATTTTCATCTGTGTTTATGGCCTTTTGCCAAGAAAGGCTGGCTCTGGATTAAAGCTGCAGAGACCAAGTGCTGCCCAAAGCACTTGCCCACTTCTCTCACTGCTCAACAATACTGCTGGAAGTTGGCATGAGCAAGTACAGCATTCATTCAACTTCTTTAGAGAAACAGTTATTAGATTATTCAAGTGATCAGTTTCAAAATGACCCCTTATGCGAGTCTGAACCTGTGCAGACTGAAAAGTATTGTAAACCACAAATGGCTTCTGCAAACCACAGATAAAAACATTTGCTTTTTAACAAAACCCATTTAAGACATGAAATAATTAGAATTTGGAAGCATGGTGTAAAGAATATCAACCAGGAATACATTTAAGAGAGTGCAAAATAACAAACATATTCTACAAATATTCTAGGGGCAGTAGACTTGTAGGTGATGGAAGCTTTTGGTATGAAAGCTCTTGTCCTGCTGCCTAAAGTGATCCTTTTCCAAAGCTTAATGAAGACAAATTTAGTGTTTCCATAAAAGGAATCGATGTTTTGCATTGAGTCCTTCATACATATGCATGCCCACTGAGTGACATCAAATGAATAAGTATTTAGGGACTTAGAGACATTAAAAGCAAAAGAATTGAATTAAAGAATAATTTAGGTTCAAAACATTCTCCAAAGATCATCAAATTCAAGGCTCTGCCCAAAGAAGGTTCAATGCAGAATGAATCTAGGTAAGACAATAGCCTTTTATTGACAGGAATTACTGGTTTGATTTCTTCCTAAAACAAACAAACAAAACCCCCCAATCCCTCCCTAAAAAAGCAACCAAAAAAAGAAAATCTCCCAAAAGATAAAACCTTAACTTGGATCTTTTATCATCCTCCCCTGGCCTGTGTCCCTCACCCTACACACACATACCATGAACAGACGCACAATTTTTATCACAGGTTTAAAAACTGTTCACTTCATTGCCCACAAATGCAACTCTTACACCACAGCTCTCTGTGCCCAACTGTAGTAGGCATCTACTCTGAACACTCACCAGAGGTCTGAATCATCACTTCAAACCTGAGGTTTGGAAATTTCTAGACCGCTTTTTTTCTGCCTACCAAAATTTTATATTCACCTTGGAATTTTTGCTTGCCACTCATATATTGTAGCCATGTATGAGGCTGGTTTCATTTAGAGTGGCACAAAGTGAAAGGTAATTTCCCTAAAATCTCTAAATTAGATCACACTCTTAGTATGACATTTTAACTTCCTCTTAAAACATGTGTTAGTAACAGTAGGGAAGTTATAAAAGTACATCAGTTTCTTTAAATTTACATACAAAAAAGATCTCCAAAACTGCCTCATATATAATGTCTCATTTCTCATACAGACTTTCTTGTTAGTTTTTGATTAAACAACAGAAAGGTGGTTGTTGTTTTTTTAAGTGGTTACTGGGAGACCAAAGAGAAAACAAACAAGATTCAACTATTTATGAACTATGCAAAGAAGCTGATGCTTTATTTCAGAAGAATGGATAAAGAAAAATATATTTCAGTCAAGACATACTTAACAGAGAACTAAATGGGCATTATTTAGGCCTTTTAAAAACTGCTTGGAAAGACTGTCTCAGCAATTCAACCCTTATTACTGATGTAAGTAACTGAAAAATATAAAAATAAGTCAGGTAGTTTAATATATAATGATGATTCTCTACCCTTGCTTTTACGGAATGTATTTCTATTTCATTATGCGATTTGTTTGCAGATTTTTGAAACTGCTGATTTCTAAAACTGTATCTCCTTGTTTCTTTCCAGAGGAGATCTGACAATAAGCTGAAAGAAGTAAAGAAGTGTTCAACTTTGGTCAAAAAGATCCAGCACATTTATTTTATGGTCAAATCGTCAGTGAATGGACTGGTTAATATTATGAAGCAATTAGCAAACAGTTCAACACAGACAATTATATTCATTAATCTCATTCTAATCTACTGATACAAGGGTGTAGGAGCCCTGCATATGGATTCTAGACCAGCAACTAAATCTGTCCAACAAGTTTTATTTCTGCTCATTTATACCAGAATCCAAAGGAATATTTGTTGCCTAATCATCAACTTTGCATACTGATGAAACTATGATTGTGTTTTAGCTCTGTTTCTCACAACCTGTTAAACAGTCAGCTCTTCTGAGGGACATTTTTTCTTAGTTAAATCAGAATAAATCATGCCATTTTTGGTTCTGTTTTTTTGGGAGTTTAAAACATTTTAAGGAACTAGGCTTATATTAGAAGTCTCTGTTAACTGGTATCTAAACAGGTACAAAATTTAGCAAGACCATTCTGCAATCTGTATTCTTTCTGCTCACAGCAAGCACAATGCACTCACTGCTCAATGCGCTCTGGTTCTCTCATTAACTAAAACAATTGCAAGTTTGATTTGGTTTAAATGACAGCAGACATTTCCTGTGTATTTAACTGCAGTAAATTCCCTCTGTCTCCCCATCCTCTGCCATAATTTACTGATTTTTTAAAATTTTTTTTTAGGTATGTCAAGGGGAAAACCCAGTGCTTTGAGTTCTTTATGTCTCATACTCCAGTCTCTGGAGTTCTGTTGGCTGTACGTTGTTAATGCTAATCGTGATAGGGGTTTTTACCTATGACTGACTCCTACATGTTAGCATTAGCACTGTACCATGCCTCTTACCAGAATTCACATGGAACAAACTGTTGCTGTGGGAGGAGAACAGAAATCATGAATCAGTCAGTGCTATGCTGGGAAAAACCTCTGCTCTACATGTAAAAAACAAGTTGTTCTGCATACAGGCGTGTTTGCTAGAATGCTTGCTAGGTATAGAGTCTGGAAAAGCAGTGAAAAAATAGCAGCTTTGTGTATTACCCAGGATGATGAATGTGTAACATTTTGGACACAACAACCTGGGGTTTACTTAATCACTTTTTAGCTTTTTTGGTTTTACTTCCTACACAAATATTTCATTTCTTCATTTTTATTTAGGAAAGAAAAATGATGGATTAAACTTTTGGCATGTACAACCTCTATTAATTTCTATAGAATTTTAGTATACATAAGAGAAAAACTGACATAAAATGTTTCTTTGAGATTCCACTGTCATTCTTTAGGAGAAATGGGTCAATGGGTCATTAGGAGAAAATGAAAATATCTTTAGTTTATTTCAGGATTACCTGTGCATTTCAAACTTGCAGAAGTTTTAAAAAATTTTAGAGAAACAGGAAAGTATTGTTTTATTTATTTTATGGAAGGTCAGAATAGTTCCTGAATATTCAGAGTCACAAAACCTGAGTGACAGAGTGAGTCCTTAAAATTCTCTCTTATCTCTACTTAAATCTACTTGGGGAATAGTTTAGCTATGAAACACTGATTTTATGGGAGAACAAAAGGGAAAACTACAAAATTTAAATTACCCATCATTAATTAAGAAATATGGTTAATGTTTATGCTGTATCAATATAAACACCTCTTTCAGTATTCTGCCTGTGAATCCCCAGTACAAGGAATGATCACAGAGCATTCAAGAGCAAAGAAACTTAAAAATCAATGGTCTTATAAAAAAGATCTATAAAATGGTCTTATACAAACAATCACACTGAATGTGATTTTTACACTCAGATGGAACTGCTACAGGGCATAAATGTCTTCCAAATCAGGCTCTAGGTTAAGTGGCTCCCCCAAGATGAATACAGCTGGATAGCCACAGCCACCAAAAAGGAAAAGCCACTTTTATCCCTTCCAAAGTCAGAGCCATAGCTCTGAGAGGGAATTCTTAAAGTGGTGCAGCATATTTTGGTGAAGAAAAGTATACTCCTGTGAACCTTCAGGAGAAAATGGTTTTAAAAGCAGGAAGAAAATTGTGGCAAAAGAGAAGAGAGAAGATCTTATTACTTGGGTGACACTGAAGCTCAGTTTGATTTCCCTGTCCATTCAAGGCCATATTCAGCAGTATCGGTTTACTGAAGCAAAGATCATCCTAGAGTGTCTATTCTGTATAGATACATGTTAATAGAAGGTGTGTTGAGGAAAAAAACAGATCTTTCTACTCACCATCCTGATTCATAGTCATGCCATAAAAATCAAATATTTGTTCTCTCACATTTTCTCTCTTTAAAAAGTAAGTAACTTGCAAATTTAAGAAATAGATAGCAATTATAAATATGGTCCAGTATTAGAACAATTATGTGTATTCCTTCTGCATAGCTGATTCCCCAGACAAGCAGACATAGTTAGGTTGTGATATTGTATTAGCAGATAATAAAATAATAGGTTTTCTTTTCACTCTGAAAAAATGTTAATGCTGTCCATGACTGGGGTTAAGTCTCATGAAAAACCACAGCATGATAGCATTGCCATTTTCAGATGGTTGGTATTCTTCAAGAAATACCCACTGTCAACTCTTCCCATCTAACACCTTTATGCTGCCAAGTTCCTGTGTCTGTAAAAACTAATAAAATAAATATAGCAAGTTCACTGGTTTAAAATATAACCAAGTATTGCGCTGAATGGAAAAGTTCTAGATAAGTTAACAAAAAGCAGTAGAAGATTACTCCTTGCCAGAAGTCAAAATAGAAAGGGAAAATTGTTCTGCGTGCTGTCATGAAAGGACTTGGTGTCTACTGATGACTGTTTTCATCATTTGCACGTACTCAGTTTCCCAGGGAACACCTTTACTGCCTGGTAATTAAAAAATAACTCTTTCTTAGCATTTAGTTTCATCTGTTATGAAATAAGTCATAGTATATACTAATTGCCTTTTCTATCTCCAAAATCCATGATAATATGAAATACAGGATATTTCTTTGGGGAAAAAATGTCTCAGTTGGTTTTAATTGAGTCAGCTGGAACTACTCAACCTTCCTACTGCCACCTCTTTGGATCAAGACACTATGTAACTTTGACCTTAATACAGGGTTTTCTTTTTTTGGATTAAACCAGTAAACAAAAGGGAAAAATTAAAAGTTTAAACTCTTTCAAGCAAGATGCAGAAGGAGGAACAATTTGAATGTGAGAAGCCACGAAGCTGCTACTGAGATGTGCAACAAGGAAAAAAGCTTCAGTTCCTGCCTTTTCCCCTGTCATCATAAAATGGAATGGGTTGGGTTTGAAGGGACCAACCCCCTTCCCACAGGCAGGGAGACTTTCCACTAGACCAGGATGCACTAAGCTCCATCCAGTCTGACCTCAAATATTTCCAAGGTTGAGGTACTCACAAGTTCTCTGAACACGGTCCTGTGTCTCACCACTTTCACCATAAAAAAATTAATTCCTTATTAGAATCTGGCCAGTATCATCTTTTGCTCATGTATGTTGGCGTAAGTGACCCTGCCTTCTCCCTCCTGCACTTTGCAGCATTGCGTCCTCCTAGATTCTTCCTTACCTTTAGCTGGTTCTGTAGTTCTTTTGCTGAGTAAAAATTGCCTCTTTACACACAGAAATTTAATAAAAAGAAATAGCCAAGAAAAGGAACTGGCTAAATTCTGTAGTATCTTTTGCCATCTATCCACCCATAATCCCTGCAGTTTCTTACAGTGTTCAGTATAGAAAATAACATCTACTTTCTTGTCTCTTTTTGAACTGATCAATCACAGTATCTTCTGACTATTTCCAGTGGAGAAGATTGGGCCAGGCCCCAGGGTAGGCATGAGAGTACACAAACATCCAGAATCCACACTCAGCCAGAGCTTTGTCAAACCCATTTTGGTATTTTATATAACCCTAGAGCTTTAAATTTGGTGTACAGTGGTAGTTGCAGGTGTGTGTCAGAGCACAGCCCCAAACAGCCAGCTAGGCTGGAACCACCCTGCAGTTCAGCTGAAGTTCAGAAAACCTAAGTCAAAAAGAGAAAGGAAGCATCACTCTAACCCAGCTGCTGCAACAGCCCTCTCATCAGACAATTTCAGCATTTTATGCACCAACAATCAATGGTAAAATAAATGGCCTTGAGCTCAGGGTCATATCTCCCTTCTGCTCAGTGGCTGCCGGGGAACTGGGCACTGCTTTCATTTGCTGTCACGCTCATCCAAGAAATGTTCAGGACTTTTCTAGCAGTGCCATCACTTAATACACATCAGACAGGAAGTACTAAAAATACCATATAAGCCATCCCCCTCAAAAACCTCAGATGTTCTTCCCTGCACATGTGGCTCTGAATCCCATTTTGGCAGAACAGACTTCAATCTACGTTCCTATTTCAAAATGTGCTATAGTGAGAAAGAAATGAACACTATTGCCCAGTTCTCTTAACTGGTGCTATGCTCTGTGAGAATCCTGGTGCTTTTCAAAGTCATCCTCCAGCTACATCTCTCCCTAAGGAATACCTGTCTTCTGGACCCCATGGAAGTCAAGGTGTGAGATAGCAGAGAGTTCTGTAGAAGTTTGAGCTTCCACCTTTTTATGAACAGACCTCCAGGGTAGGGTCTGCTACAGATTTCAACAGCATTTTCAGTATTGAAGTCACACACTTGCAAAAGTCTCTTTTGTGAGGATTCACCTGTGGGGCGACTTAACCTGCTCCTCCAACCAAAAAAACTCAAACCCCAAACAAACTACAAAATAACCCCTCTCCCCAGCCCCACAAAAGAGAACATACCAGAAAAGCTGTTAAATTCCAGCTATGGTAAAAAAAGGTATATTCCTAAGGGATAGCAGCACTCTCACTTTCCTCTGCAGCGGGTGGAATCCAGAAGGAATTCTGGATACCCAAAACAGCAAGCAGACGTCAGGAGACTCTCTGGGTTGTAACAGAACAAGCTTAAGATTCAAAACAGACCTCCTGGACTGGATCCCAAAATTCAGGTGGCAAAATTTCACCAGTCTTGGGTTAATCAAAGATGGCAAGTAGTACATTAAACAACAAACAAAAACCAACCAACCAACCAAACAGAACTAAAAGAAAACCACAAAAAATGCCTCCAAAACAACACAAATGTAAGAAAGCAGTTAAGCAACAGAGCAGAAAGTACTGCAGAGTTGATGGATGATGTGAACATCTTGGCCCTGGTAGGCCAAAAACCATAGGAAGTTCAAACAAAAACATGAAGGAGATAGGAAAAGGAATGTGTTCTTTGTTTTAAAGTAGTCATGTCAGATTGTCGTTATGCTATATTGTTAAGAAACATGAATAATGTGATTATTGCTTGCCATTGGAAAGTTTTGCTTAAAGCTATAGAAGTATATAAACCCAGTTCTAGAGATACTAGTTGGCTTCATGCTTTCACAATAAACAACTTCTTGCTTGCAACCTAAGAGAAGTCTCATCTCTTCCATCACTGACACACAAACAGCAAATTTTTGTGTTTCTTAAGACAAGAACCAATGACTGCTTCTTCAGCACCAGAACAGGTTCAAAGCCAAAGTACACTCTGGCAAGTTCAAGTTAATGAAAATATATAGAATGTGTAAATGTATATGTGTACTTGGAAGGTAAACTGAATCAACAATCTTATTTAAAAGAATAAACATCTAATACCATTATAAAAAGTCTTCTGCAACATTAATCAAGAGGAAATAAAACCATCAGTTTTCCAAGTTATCCTAAGACATGGGTTATACCTAAATGTGTTTTACTGAACTACTACCCAAACAACTACCCAAAACTGTGGTGTCAGCTCATTAGGAAACATGAGATGCAGTTAATGGTAAAAATAATAACTGGGATAAAATTCAGATAAAGTATCTGCACTTCAAAAAGTAAAAAAAATTTCCTCTGGTATAATGAGAACAGTTCTAATGAGTTAGGGATGAAAATACAAAACATCAGAAAACATCATCTAACAAAATCCCCTTGTGATATTTAAATATGAAAGAAAGAAAATGCAAAATAAACCTTACTACACCGGGGATGCAAATAAGGAACTACAATCTTTGTATTATTCTGGAAAATGATTTTTAACTGCACTCGTGAAGCAGAAAGAAATCATTAAACTCCAAGAACTTTCTGGCTTTTACATTCTTCTGTTTTTGTGTTGGTAAACCAATGGCAATTACACCTTTACATACCTTTAGAGGTATCTTTTTAAGATACTATTTGTCTCAATTTTCAGTTGCAGTAGGCAATAACAGATGGACACATGCAATTACAGTTGTCAAGGTAAAGTCAGGGGGAGATGTAGGAGCAACAGGCAAGGGTAACTTACAAGTTATTGCAGGTAAAAAATTACCTTCCCTCTCCTCACCCCTTTTTTCTTTAAGGAAACAGGAAATCTTTAAAGTGGACTGAAACATCTTGTGTATACCTGTGCCTATGCTTACCTATTATTTATGTGACCGAATTTGAATTAATTACCTAAGACATTTTTGTATGAGGCACAAACAAATAATGTAAAAAATACACGTTTTATTAAGTACATTTAGAGTTTCAACTTAATTTCAGTTGATACAGTTTCTCCTTCTTCACTTCCATCTTTTGCCTCAAGACATTGTGCCGATGCTTCCAAATATTCTTCTTCAGTGACCTGCAGAAAGATATAAATTCTGTTACATTTTTAAAAATTATTTCACTCTCCTTGATCCTGAAAATGCTTGCCTTATACTGTCAGTGTAACAAGAAAGGACAGCCTACAAAGACTACTATCTTCTCCAAAATTAAACAACCTGAAGGACAAGAATATTCAAACTAAGTTCAGGGAAGATGCCATGGGGCAGGCTCAGAACATATCCTTGGGCTAACAAGTTGCAGAACACATGAAGTACTTTTTTTTCTGTCTCTTGCCAAAGTAAAATTATTGATCTGAAGGCTCTAAATTAGCTGCTCTTTAATTCTTACAAAGACTTCCTATGTCTAAACATGTCTTGATACTGGTTATTTGATCATATGTGGGTTATAATATTTTACAGCTCCATTTACCTTAAAATATTTTTTAATTGGATAAATCATATCAGTCAAATAGTATATGCTCTTTTTAAACAGCACAATGCATTTTAATAACAGACCTCAGAAAGAGTGCTACCATATCCTCTAATAAATAAGTAGTTAGATTTCTGATTTTCATTCACCTGTGAATATTTCCATTCCTAAAGACATGTTCTTGAGTATATTACCTATCTCTATTCATTCAAACTGTCCTCTATCATATCATACCTTTGTATTTGGTAACCTGTACTTCACCACTAGTGAGACTTACCAGCCTCTTTGATCCTTCCAGCAGTTTGTGCCACACAGTGTGGTGAGCCTGTGTAAAATGTCATTAAATGATATTAACAGAGGTAAAAAATAATCTTATCATAGAATAGATTCTGAAAAATCTATAGAAATGATGGTGCAAAACCATAATAATGCCCAGTTCAAATGCCAAAACTTACAATTTCAGTGTCCAATCTGCCCATATTCACGTGGGGGACTTGAATTAATGTCTACCCATGACATACCCCATCCCTGGAAGCATTCATGGCCAGGCTGGATGAAGCTCTGAGCAACCTGGTCCAGTGGAAGGTGCCTCTGCCTATGGAAGGGGAACTGAAACTGTATGAACTTTAAGGTCCCTTCTAACCCAAACCATCCAATGGTTCTATGATTGATCATCCAACTCTGTGGAATCCTTGAGGAGTTAACTGGCAAAAATGGGAATTATGCTTGGAAGGGAAGACAGTGATGAGCTGAGGAATCCTTGAAAACTTCTCCAACTAAGGCAACAGTACATGTGCTAGACCACAAGGTCAAAATCATGTAAGTCAACAGGAATGGGAAAAAAGACTGCTGCCCCCACCTTGAATTCTGCAAAGCCTTTGTTGAAGACTCATTAGAGCTAGGACTTTTTGTTTTTGTTGCTACATTGTACTTTGGTGTCATGAAATTCTTTGAATCATGTATTTATCATGAGTATAAATACAAAGTTCTGCTCTTTTAAGCAATGTCAGTAGCCTTGATGTCAGATGACTGGCATGCACAACTTAGGCAAGCAGAATGAAATATCCCTGCAGAAATTATACAACCAAAACAACACTTTCCATACTGAAAAACAACATCATGGGGCCTCTCATACAAACTTTTCTAGTTCTGACTGCATATCCACAACAGTTTCAGGAAAACAAATCCCAAATATCCAGCAGTCATATCAGAGGCCCTCCCTCTCTACGGCTCTCAAATACCATCTAACAAAAATGGGAACACAGGCAAAATGCTCTAACTTAAAAGAAGGAAAACCTGTGCAAAATGGATGACTTACCTTCAAATGGACTGGTAAGGACACACCCTGGAATCTCCTTATCAAGTCAGACTGGTCAGTCTGAAGATTATGGGCTGCCGTTATCTCATACTGGAAACAGAAACTTGTCCTTGGAATATGAGGACCTTCACTAATATCTACAAAGTCACCAAACCTGGAGGGACAAAAAAAACCCCCAGCTTACATGCCAAATACATGGAATGAAATACAAGGAGATTAAGTTTTATTTTTAATTAGCAAATTCCAGTCAACAGAAAGAAAATCCACACTAATCCCAAACCAAATCTAAACAAATCTCTAACTCAGCATTTTTAATTTTCCTAAACCAAAAGTATAGGTCACACAACCTCCTTAAATGAACTTTTAAACCGCAAGTCTAGAAATTATCTTAGGTTTAGAAAATCTTTGGTGCCATCTTGGCTCTAAAACTGAGATAACTGTCATTCACCAGAAAAGGATTTGTCTCCAAGACTGCCTGGTTTCCACAGTACTCTGTTTACAACCTGTAGTTATTTCCCTTTCCAAATTCTTGGAAAACTGCAGATCAATTAAGAGAAAAGAGACAGCATAATACAGCAAAGAAATACTGAGAATGAATCTCTCCCAGAAAGCAATAGGTAAGGCCATTTTCCCCTTTATTGAGCCAATCAGAGTGGGAGGAAGAATGACACAACATTGTTCTAAAATTTCAAGAACCATCACTGCAAAGACATCTGTGCCTTTAGATAGATGTGGACCACAAAAACAAATTAGGAACTCTTTAGACATCTACAAAACTGAATATCCTACAATAGCTTAGGATAGAGAATTGCCTGAGATACAATACAAGCTTCCTGCCTCCAGACTAAGAACTCTGTATCCTATGCTGTATCCCCAGGATGCTGTTCTATTCTCATCTCAACCACTACCAAACAGTAGCTTGCAAGTTAGGAAGATCTTGACAACTTTGAAAGAGAAATCCATTACACAGTGCTAATTCTTACTTTCACACCTTATATGGTTTGTATTTTATTTAGCCTGTCAAGCTAATAGGTTTATTTAGTTTTCATGTAAAAGCACTGAAAGCAGTAAGACTTCTCTGGCACTTACCACCTTTAACATAACAAGAAATAGAAATGTAACATCATAAAGTATAACAAAGTAATGGTTGTATTAAAAAAACTAAGCAAACAAACCACCCCAAGCAACTTAAGACAGACCACAGACAGTAATGAATACAAGTGATCTTTAAATTTAAAACCATCACAAGTAACTTTCTCTTCTCACTTGCACAGAGTACTTGCAATGTACTCAAATGTTCCAGTGAATCATTACAGAATGGCAGTTCAGTTTTGCTTACCTATGTAACGGTACAATTCCTTTCATATTCTGAGAAGCTTTTCTTTCTATCATCTCCATTTTGTATCTGGACAAGAAAAAAAATATTTTTAAAAAATCCTCATTTTTAACACCTAGTTCTTATAAGAGCACTTCAGAAATTAATTTAATTCATTTAAAATTCCTAAAAATCATGCTTGTATTTATGCAAGCTTTGAGATTGGTTTAAATTCCTATTGACAACACATATTGACATGCTTCATTAACAGACATGCCAGTTAACCTCAGTTCATGGAGAAATTACAGAGATTTTACTGAGCACTTCTGAAAGGCCCTTTAAAAATAATGCAATCGTCACGTACAGTCAATATGGGATCCTGAGACAAGATGTTTGGGAATAGTTCAATGCTGTGCTGGGAGGCAGTTCAGAGAGGACACTAGGAAGCATTTCCTTAGGAGATGGTGTTCGAACACTGAACAGGCGTCTTGGGAGAGGTGGTCGATGCTCCAGGTCTGTCACTGGTTAAGAGGCATCTTGGCAATGCCTTTAATAACTTGCTGTAACTTGCCAGCCCCGTATCAGTCAGGCAGCTGAACTAGGTCCCTTCCTATTGAAATACCTATTCCAGTCTATTCTGTGCATATTTTGTATGAGGGCCATGCTCCCACAGCAGAGTTTTCGTCAGAAAGACAAAATGGACCTACTACCACAAATAAGACTTTGTCAGGTCACCTGTAGGACTAGAAGACACCAGGAGACCACCTAAACTGATTTTATGCAATGTGTAGCCCTCAACAGCTGGTCACCTGCAATGTAGAAAAGTGTTCTCTGTGTTTTCTATACACAATATCTAAAGGTATCATCAGAATTCAGCTCCCATCTGCTGTCAATGCAGCCAAAGTGGAGATGATGATCCATATGTCACATTAAAATCACTTTCAGCATTAAGCTAAAAAATGTGCTATTTTGCAACTTTAGCTTCATCATAGTTTAATTTCAGTTCAAAAAATGATACATTATTTAACATTTTCCTCCTACATCTCTCCAACTGCCAAAAAGCTGTGGACCAGAAATATGGCTGATGTATTTTTTTAAGTGAAGAAGACAGCAGGTTTTGAACAAACCTTTTTTTGTAGCACAGACCAAAGTATTTTACCCATTTTCCCCTTGCAGAGTTCAAAAACTGCATTCCACCAAATCTTCATTTGAAGATACCAGTACATGAAAAATGTACATTTCTTTAAATAAGGAAGCCTTTCAGCAAAGGCCACCATGTCAAGGCTAACCACTAGAGTTTCAATTTAATAGTAGTGGAATCTTGAAGCTCGCTAGTGAACAAAATAAGTCTCAGTTTGTCACAAAACTACATCTGGTAAAGGTGCCTGGTGTTGGCCTCTGGAGAGAACAACAAGAACTAAGTAAGGTGGTGTAAGTTGGTGGAAAGAGAATGGAGGCAGTCTAATTCAGAGCAGTGGGAGAAGTACTTTCTTACTTCACCTGTCACAGCTTATTTCAGATTTATAAAACCAGTATTTATTATAAATCATTATAATTTTATAGAACCAAGAGATTTGACTTGATTTCCAATTGCATCTTTGAAAGAAAGGCAAATTCAGACACTCACATATTATGCTGAAACATTTCACGTGCTACTTTTGCTTCAACATGCAGTGTTTCAAAGGGCAGGTCTTGATGGATTAGCTTTTTGGCATCCCTTGTAAGAGAATAGAAGTTGTCCTAAAAGAATGACATAAAAACTATGACCACCTTTTCTGTGAATAGACAAAGTGCAGCACATACTAAATATTAGCCAAAACAACAAAGATCATGTACTATAAACCCTAAATACAGCAATCTTACTGTAGGAGTGTCTTACTGTTATCATAAAAGCACTACAGATCTTTACCATTTTAATGGACACATTCAATGCCCAGTCAAATCAATAGGCATTTTTCCATCAGAAACAATATATATTAATTAAACTGCCCTGGTTTTCCCTGCATGGTACTATACACACAGTCTTGCTACTGTTAAATACTCATCAATATATCTTGTTTCACAAAGTGGTATCTTCACTTACAAATAAGCTCCATTGTGCTAGATCAAAGTGAAAAAAGGTACTGAATATTTAATAAATAAAAACTGGTTACCTTGGACCAGAATTTCAGGTTCTGCGTAATTCAGATTTAATCGTAAATAAGAAATTGCTATGAGGTGAAATTACATTTAAAATGTCATGTAGAAAATATTTCTTACTAAATTACTTCAGCTAGAAGACCATACTGAAAAAAAATTCTGCATTGTACCAATATTTCTTTGCTGACCATACACACCCCTGCTGGTTTTTGGGCACAAGAACAAGAAGGGGCACCAGATGGGTAAAACGTTTGTGATCACAAATGGTTCTGAGAGCTAGAGTATTCAAATTATTAGATTTACTGCAGAGCACAAAATATAAGCAAGCTATTGAGGAGAGGTGCAGCTGAATGTGCTCACAGATTTTATTCAACAAGACACTGATTCTGCTGTAAACCACCAGAAAGTATGCCTTTATACACACTAGCATTTTCAGAGCCTCTACTCACACAAAGACTGTGGCTGCATTACCACACAAGAGCAGTAAAGTAACAAAAATGTCACTGAGGTCCCAACGGCCCCATCGACTGTTTCTGAACTTGTACTTCAGACTAGAATTTTCTCTAGCTCCACAGACCTAGGGTCTGAAAGCACCAGTGTGTGGTAAATGCAGACATCAGCTCCCAAAGACTACTCCAAATGTGCACTACCAAAAAGGGGAAAAAAGTTCTGTCCCTTCTCCTCTATTAAAAAAGAGAACTGGACAAGGACATAAGTTATAGAACCTTTTGCGTTTATGTTTGACAAGTGCTTACGTTTGTTGGTTT
This sequence comes from Anthoscopus minutus, assembly GCA_013399455.1. Lineage (NCBI taxonomy): Eukaryota > Metazoa > Chordata > Aves > Passeriformes > Paridae > Anthoscopus > Anthoscopus minutus. The sequence continues at coordinate 30,012 of VWYI01013664.1, forward strand.
CCAGTCATTCAGTTTATTGTCCAAAACTATATCGTAACAGAAAGCTCCAGAGATCACTGCAATTCCAATCCAAAGATAAAAATATTCATGTTTGTAACAAAGTATGTATTTCACAATCATACTATATGTTACAACAAAATGAATGAGAAGAACAACAGAATTATCTCTAGAAATTCATCATAAAACAAAAGTTTTCAGCTGTGATTATACTATAAAATGGCAGATTAAACTTGTGTTGTTTAAATTTTGTTTCACTGAATGAGAAATTAATTTGAAAGGAGTACTAATGCAATGTCAGTATAATAGAATCCCTATAAAGAGAGGAAAAAATACACTGCTTCACAAAACTGCATCTAACACTGCAGGAAGAAACCAAAACAACTCACTTTAAAAATACTTCACTGTTTTTCCACTGTATGCTTCATACAATAAATGTGAGCTATTAAATTATAAAGAGGAATTTCTTGCACAGAGAAATCAGACACTATTAGAGCTGTTTATCCATGACACAAGCATGGCACAATTTCTGGTAAAGGCAAAGCAAATTTCTCTGACAGTTGTTAGAACACTCTTGTGTATACTGAGTTATGGCTATTTAGAGATCGGATCTATGGATCCAGTAAGACTGTACTATTTCTATACATGCAGTATAATAATATAGCTGAGTATATCCAAGATTATTCCAAATTCTGATAGAACTGTAATATTTACCTGTACTTATCAAGCACAACAATTGCTAAAATTGCTAAAAAGAGAAGCAGTTATAGCACCCCACATGACCAACAACCAACCGTCTCATATATTAAATGCATAATTATGCACGTTTTGTTATAGAAATAACCTCTTCTCTTGTGAATTTTCCCACTTTTCCAAATCTCACATCACAGATGAGCAGAAGTTTGTACCTCAAGCTTGTTTTTACCTCAATAATCTTCCAATTTGGTGCAGACATTGTCATTTTTAGTAACTCAAGTGCTGGACAAGGTTATGCAGCTATTAGAGCAAACTCCACAGAAACATGTCACACATCACATCTAGAAACCTTGCTCATTTCACTTCATAATACAGAGGTCTAGTTACTAATTTCAGCTATGAAATCCTAAGTGGTCTGAAACCCAGTGGCGACACAGACCAATTTTATGAATGCTGGTAACAAAATCGGTTTTTGTGTGGTTATTACATATTAAAGGCAACTACAACAGCATGTAATACACATATTGATGCTAAGTAATCACTGGAAAAAGAGCCTCTGATTTTTTATAAGTTTGGTTATTAAACACTCACTTGAGAAGCAGCAAAATACAATCAGTATAAAACACTTTTATCACCTGGCACTTCTGGAGCTTTAACTAGGTTGACTGCATATTCATCCTTGAATGCTCGCTTTAGCACACATGCCATGATCATGGCACAGGAACGCCAATATGCCTGCAAAGCAAATTTCAGAACATGGACTTATGGCCTAGAAACTAATGTTAAAAAAAAATAAATCAAAACTTAACTGGATGATGCACAAACCTAGCTGCCAACCCAAGCATTCCACCCCTGGAAGTGTTCAAGGCCAGGTTGGACAGGGCTATGGGCAACCTAATGCAGTGGAAGGAATCCCTGCCCATGCCAAGGGGTAGCACTGGATGAGTTTCTAATGTCCCTTCCATCTCAAGCTTTCCCATGATGTTATGATTACTTTCTTTAGTATTTAAACTTCTATTTGGAGATGATTCTTCAAACAGAATCAAATAAAAATCAAAACTGCACTTAGAATGTAAGCCAGATGTAACCTGGAGATATTTAAATCAGAAACCATAGAATAATACAACAATTGGAAGGAAAGCCAACAATTCACTCAGGCTACACACTGGTCCAGCTAATGATGAACCATTAAAAAGACATTAAAAATGTCTGAGCTTTAATGACAGCAAAGCTCAAGAAAGCAGACAGGCATGGAACTGAAAGGTGCACACAGAATCAAGCAGTCATAATCAGGGCCACCTGCAATGAGACAAGGTACAGAGAGCCAGGGTCACCTACAATGGAAGAAGATAACAAATTACCTTGTTTACTTCCTCTGGATCTTTATCTTTGAAGGTAAGGAACTCAATTTCACATGATTTTGTCAGGGGTCTGTACATGTCCCAGATTTCACCATCCACGAAAGCCAGAACAGAGTTCTTGCAATGCCATTCGCTTAAATCTAAAGAAAGTAAAAAAAAACCCTAAAGTATTAGTTCGTTATTAACCACATTTCTCAGGATCAGCAGTTCAGACTGCTGCATTTCTAACAACTGCAAATTTCATATTCGTAAGTGACTTGGAAGGATGAGCTGTGAAAAAAACATTTTTCAATTGGCAGCACAACGTTCACCATGCTAGTTCAGAAGTCCATCACTTACGCTTGGCACAGTTGTATGGGGTAGACAGAGCCTTGTTCATGACAAACGTACTGCCAGGGTGCAACTTCCCAGTGTATTTCATTTCAATTTTCTCAATCCGCGGGTGAAGAGACAATTGTCTCTCTTTCTCTTTGGTGAAGAGCTCATTACGCATCCGAACCACTTCATCAGGTGTCAACTGAGAGAAAGCTGGTGTGGAGATGTACCCTGGTGAACAAACAATAATCCTAGAGTAAGCAGTCATGGAGTAGATCCATCAGAGCATCCCTCTTATAAGAAAAGGCTGAGGGAACTGGGCTTGTTCTGCCTCAGGAAGAGACAACTGAGAGGGGACCTCATCAATGTCTATCAGGGCCTGCAGGGAAGGGTCAGAGCATGGACCAAGGTCTGCTCAGTGGTGCCCAGCAATAGGACAAGGAGCAAGGGGCAGAAACAGATGCACAGGAAGTTCTACAGGAACATGAGGAAGAACTTTCCTGTACAGTGACCAAGCACTGGAATAGATTGCCAGAGAGGGTGTGGAGTTTCCCTAAATATTTCAGAAGCAGCTGGATGCAATCCTGTGCAATCTGCTCAGGGTTGATCCTACTTGAGCAAAGAGGTTGGACTAGATGATCCACTGTGGTCCCTTCCAACCTCAACCACTCTGTGACCCATTCTGGGTTTTCAAAGCCTCTTTATAAGGTGTTTCCTTCTACAACACTACTGATCACCCACCTATCTATCTCAATATTGACAAGGTCACACTTCTGCAGCTCTAACAAGTGACCACGCTGAGCCCCTGCACAGCCTGCACAAAGTCACAACAGGAGACTCTGTGGCAACAAAAGGGGTCAAAAAGACAGTGATAAGTCTTCAGCATTTCTTTTATGAGGAGAGACTGCAGGAGCCGGGCCTGTTCAGTCTGGAGAGAATATCTCTTTAATGCATATAAATATCTCAATGGCAGGTGCCAAGAGGTTGGAGCTAGACTCCTTTCAGTGACGACCGGCAACACGATAAGCAATGGCCATAAACTAAAACACAAGAAGTTTCACTTCAACATGCAGAAGAACTTCTTTCCATGATAAGGGGCAGAGCAGTGGAATACGCTGCCCTTGGAAGGTGTGGAGTCCCTCTCCCTGGAGACATTCCAAATCCACCTGGACAAGTTCCTGTGTCACTTGTTTGTGGTGACCCTCCCCTGACAGGGCACTTGGAGTGGATGAACTCCAGAAGTCCCTTCCAACCCCAACTACTCTGTGGTTCTATGCAAAGATTAATGTCGCTCGCTGGCTGCAAAGGCCCTCAGACAGGCCAACCCCACTGCGGCGTTAATAAAGGCACCTCAGGCCCTGAAAGCGCTGCCGCAGTACGATGCCGAGCTCGGCCTGGCCCGGCACCACGGCTCACGCCTCCCTCCCGCACTCACGGCTCTCTCCCGCACTCACGGCTTCCAGGCCGCAGCCCGCAGGCGACCCACGGTCGCACCATTCTCTCACGGCCACGGTGTCTCCTCCCTGGGCTCCGCCGGAAACACCGGCAACAGCCGCGCGGTTCCGCCGGTGCTCCGCGCGCGGCCGCCAGGCGGCAGGAGCCTCCCGGGCCTTGGCTGTCACCGCTCCCTTCAGCAGCTACCGGCATAACTCAGAGCCACAGAATGTATTCTGCGTTGGCAAAGACCCGCAGCGATCATCGGAGGATCTCATCCTGGTGGGTGTGAGGTTGGACATGCCCCGGCCGTCTGCGCTGTGAGCCCAGAAACCCCCCCTTGTGCTGCGATGCATCCAAAACCCCGTGGGCAGCAGGGCAGGGAGGGGATTCTGCCCCTCTGCCCCCTCTGCTGAGACCCCACCTGCAGGGCTGCATCCAGCTCTGGGCTCCCAGCACAGGGAGCACAGGGAGCTGCTGCAGCCAGGCCAGAGGAGGCACCAAGGTGATCAGAGGGGTGGAGAACCTCTGCTATGAGGAAAGCCTGAGAGAATTGGGGCTGTTCAGCCTGGAAAAGAGAAAGCCTTGGGGCAATCCTAATTGCAGCCTTCCAACACCTGAAGAAAACCTACGGTAAAGAGAGGCAAGATGATTTACCAGAGCTTGTAGTGTCAGAAGGAAAAATGACCTCAACTGAAAGAGAGTAGGTTTAGATTAGATATAGATAAGATATAGATAAGATATAAATATATTTCCTTATCTATATATAGATAAGGAAAAACATTTTTCACTGTGAGGATGGTGAGAACCCAGTACAGGTTGCTCAGAGAAGGTGTGGCTGCCTCATGCCTGGAAGTGTTCATAGCCAGGTTGGATGGGGTTTGGAGCAACCTGGTCTAGTGAATGGTGTCCCTCTCCATGAAAAGGGGTTGAAACGAGATGATCTTCAAGGTCCTTTCCGACCCAAACCATTCCGTGAATCTATGATTGCAGTCCAACTTTTGGCCTTGCACAGGACAACCCCAACAATCCCACTACCATGTGTATGAGACAGAGGTTGTGGAATCACACCATATTTGCCCAGAGGAGTTCTGGACTCTCCTTCACTGGAGATATTCCAGAACCATCTGGACACAAGCCTGTGCCATGTGCTCTGGGATGACCCTGCTTGAGCAGGGAAGTTGGACCAGGTAGTGCCTTCCAGCCTGACCCACTCTGATTCTGTGATTCTGACAGCATTGTCCAAACACTGTGTGAGCTCTGACAGTCTTGGGCTCAGACCAGTTCCATGGAAAGTAGTTCTGAGCATTACTCTGGGCAGGAACACCATCTCAGAATGTTGCACCTCCACCACGTGCTCCCCTTTGCTAACACTGCCCACCTGCACTGGGTTTGCATGGCTAGGCTTTGGGAAGTGGAGCGGGGGAGCTACAGAGAACCACCTCAGTATTTTGATGTGAGAAGCTGCCAGAAGTTTAACCGGTGTCCAACAGAGCCAATGCCAGCTGGATCTAAGGCAGACCCACTGCTGGCCAAGGTAAACCATCAGCGATAGTGGTAGTGCTCAGGGATAACAGATTCAAGAAGGGGAAAAAAGTTACTCTTCAGCAGCAATTGTAGGGAGATAAGGAAGGACTGAGAATGTATGAGAGGAACAGCCTTACAGACACCAAAGTCAGTGCAGATAGAGAGGGAGAACATGCTCCAAAGCAGAGGTTCCACTGCCCACACTGGAAAAGTGAGAGTCCTCCTTATGAGGAGCAAGCAGCAGAGACAATGTGCGACAAAATGACTGCAGCCCTCATTCCCCATCCTCCCGCACCACTGAGGAGGGAAGGAGGTAGAGAAATCAGGAGTGAAGTTGAACCCAGGGAAGAAGGGAGAGATGAGGGAAGAACTGTTTTTATTTCTCACTTCCCTACTCTGATTTGTCAATAAATTAAATTAACTTTCCTCGATTTGGTCTGGTTTGCTGGTGATAGTCATCTGTGAGTGATCTCTCAACCTGCAATCCTTTCCCTATATTTTTTCTTCCATGTCCAGTTGAGGAGGGGAGTGATAGAGTGGTTTTGGGAAGCATTTGGTGCCAAGGCCAAACCCTCACATCTCTCAACTGTCCTTTCTCCCCAAAAGATTGAATGCAAGCAGAAACTAGCTGTTGCCCATATAGAAAAACCATGGTTCACATTCAAACAGTAAATTTATGAAATAACTCAAGAGTTCATTTTGATGCTTTACAGTTTAGCTGACAATGGTCTTCATTGTTATCCTCAGCTGGCAATGATATGTGGCCATCATGAAGCCAGTGTCAGACAGCTATATTGAATTAGTATCATTAAGAGCTAAAGCATATAATTAAATTGAGCATCAAAAAAATAAAAGACATGGAATTTTCCACTGTGGAAATACATCTGTGGAACAGTGGGACAGCTGGGTCCCCTTGGTTTGCTACCTGTCACTGGCTCCCCTCTTCACCTGGGCTCTCATCCATAAAACCAAGAGTGTGAGTATGGTAACTATTTGTGCCCTTTGTTATATTATTTGATAGGTTAACAATTTCAGCAAGTCAATAATCCTGCTTCCTCATTTTTAAAATTAGTTAAGTACAAGTTACTTAGAACGATGCTAATATTTGTGTAATTTCTTCTATTTCTACACCATTTCTTCTATTAACTCAAGGAATCATATGCAGTCAATCATCACATGACGATCATTTTGGTTTAGACAGTTAAAAAACCATAAGCAAAACAAGTGTAGGATATAAAACCAAAACATTACTATTCTATAAGTAGATAAATGCAGAATGTTCAGAGAATGAGAGACAGAAACAACCCTGTTCTGTCACTCTGAGGGAGTATTAAACTACAGGAGTAAAGTCATACTTGGTACTGCATACTGTACAAGGCACTGAATGCAAGGTCACTGAAGTGATACAAATTACAGGATCAGTACTGCTGAAAGATAATGTTTTATTCACATTATTCACATTATTTCTTATACTCATTTCCATGCACAAAGGGAGAGTGGTAATGCATGGCCAGAAGCAGTAACAGCCTTGTAAGACAACATGCAATGTAACTACATCTTAAGAGGTGTATTCTTCATAACACCATATAATTATAGAATCATGGAATCATTAAAGTTGAAAAAGACCTCCAAGACCTTCAAGTCCAATCTTTAACTGAATACCACCATGTCTACTAAACTATATCACAAAGTACCACATCTGCTCATTTTCTGAACACTTCCACCACTTCCCTTTGCAGCCTGTTTCAATGCTTTACAACCTGTTCTGTAACGACATTTTTCCTAATATCCAACTTAAACCTCCCCTGGCATGACTTTAAGACCATTTTCTCCTGTCCTATCACTTGTTACTTGGGAGTAGAGACCAACCTGGCTACACCATCCTGTGAGATAGTTGTAGAGAATGATAAGATCTCCCTTGAGCCTTCTTTTCTCCAGGCCAAACAATTCCAGGTTACTCAGCCACCTCTCATCAGACTTGAGCTCCAGACCCTTCCCCAGCTTTGTTGCCCTTCTGGACAGATTCCAGCATATAAATGCCCTTCCTCAATTAAGAGGCCCAGATCTGAACACAGGATTTAAGATGTGGCCTCACTTGTGCTTAGTGCAGGGGTTGGTTGCTGCCCTGGTCCTGTTGGCCATTCTTTTTCTGACACAGGCCAGGTGCTATTGGCTTTCCTGGCCACCTGGGCACCTGCTGGCTTGTGTTTAGCTGCTCTTAGCAGCACCCCCAGCTCCTTTTCCTGCTTTCTAGCTGCTCTGCCCTAGCCTGTTCTGCAGGGGGTTGTTGTGGCCTAAGGGAAGGACCTGGTAATTGTCCTGGTTGAACCTCAGAGCACTGGCCTCAGCCCATTCATATAGCTTGTCTGGATCCCTCTTGCAGACTCTTCCTGCCCTCCAGCAGATCAACATTCCCACCCAACTTGGTGTTATCTGCAACTGACTGAGGATGCACTTGATCCCCTCATCCAAATTATTAGAAACATATGAAAGAGGGTTGTCCCCAATATTGAGCCCTGGGGACACCACTTGTGACCAGTTGGCAACTGGATTTAACACCACTCACCAGAACTCTCTGGGCTCTGCCATCCAGGCATTTTTTTACCTAGTGTGCAGTAAAGCATTATGAACACTGTGGCAAAATAATTCTGAAGTCTCCACCAACAGCATTGTGGTTAATGCATTGTCCACTGTTGCTGAGGCTGAAATGTGTCTTACAATGCCATCCTATGTGATGGATCATTTTAAGAAATGTACCTTTGATTGCTACTGAGCTGCCTACTCAGTGGCAGTAATCTTACAAGTTCAGTTGACAAAAAAAAAAAAAGAAAAAGACATTGATTCTGTACTTTGCAAGTCAAAGATAAAATCATACAAGACATTCTGGAAAATGAAGGTGGGTTGTAGGGGGTTTCACTGAAAAAAGCTACTGAGAACAAGTATTTGTATTGCTCTTTACTAGTTCTACCCTCACATTTTGTGGCTTTCTTGGTTCAAGTTTGGCAGTCCCATTAGGTATGAAATATTTTAGCAGTCTAATAGCAATACAGTGTTCTATCATAGCACTCCATTGCATTAAAGCCAGGCAACTAATCCATGGCATGCTCTGTCTTTAAACATCCATCAACGACACATCAGAGAGAAAAAAACATATCTGAAAATGTTTTTTTGGTTCTTATCTCAAAACTATACTTGCTCACAGTTTTTAGTTTTGAAGTACACAACAAGCAGATAATCTGTCAGATAAATCAGATTTTTTTTCCCAGATGTGAATTAAAACAATTCACATTAAGCAGCTATAAAAAATAATAAAATGCCACAGAAGTCAAAAGGAGACAAGGCCTTCTGTAACCAGGGGATTAGACAGCCATTAAAGAAATATCCCAGTACACTGTAAAAAAATAGGTGTGGTGATAACTAAAATTGCAAAAGAAAAAAGTGTCCCTTAAATTGGAAATATCAGCCTGTCCACACACTTTCACATGTCTGTTGATTATTCTTTACACAAAAGGGCAAAGCTTTCAAGATGATAGATTCAATGTACTGCAGACTGGCAGTCAAAGCTGAACAAAAAATACATAGCACATCAATCTATGGATTTTAGAAAAAATATTTGTAACATGGATTATAAAATATGCATATTGGCAATTGAACTAAATTAAATGGAATCTGTTTTAGCAGTTTTACAAAGTAGTTTTCTATCAACTTGTCCCATAACTATACCTGGACACACATCAGAATGGTCACTTTATAGCTGTGTGCTACTGTATTCAGTGTTTATTTGAGCAAATATATATGACAACAATTTAGTGTACGTAGACAAAAGATGTGTACAGAGATCTTATGAACAGTCATGGCACCAAATCTCAAATGGCATCTCTGACCACCTCAAACTTAACATTTCTCTTTTTAGAAATATGAAAAAATCTGCTTCTTCTTCATTAAATATGGAAAAATATTCAGAGGTGTCTTCTTGATCAAAACCTGAGCCATGTAAGTTCTAATAACAATAAGCCCTCAATTGTACATATAAAGAATAACAGGCATGCTTATGCACAGGAATGCTTTTTTTCTGTGTCTTTTTTTTCTCCCTTTTTGGCTCTATATTCTACATCTTCCTCACTGCTACTCCTATCATTATCAGGCACAGTTACCAACAATCTTGCTGGGTTATCGTCTATTATATATGAACCAAGAGACACTAAAACATTTAAAGAGCAATCATGGTAGGAAAGCTCAGGAAGAAAAAGGATAAGAAGTGTGGAGCTCTAATTCTTTATGCTTTCACTGGCATTTCACTCTGCAAACAAGAGAACAAGCACCTCCAGATCATCACACATCTATACTACCTGTTTATCAACAGGATAAAAAATATATGGTTTCTTCTTCTATGGGATGTGGGTTGCATTATTTAACCTATTTAAATTCAATGAATAAACTTGAGATATGCCTGAGTGTTACATACTAGGGAGTCCTGGGGTGACTTTATGATGCTTGTATCCCCAATTGCCTGTTCTGTTTATGCTGGATGTTAAGTTCTGTACCTTTAAGACAGGCTTCAAGAGCAAAGCAGGGGGAAGAAGAAGCGCGCAGTTTGTGTTCAGAAATTGCACTCACTCCCCTGCATGCTTCTGGGACTGTGTTGTCTGCAGCAGGACAGAGCTCTCCTTTGCTGTTAGTTAGTTCTTAGCTAGCTGAAGCAGAGAAGTTCCCTGGACTGTGGTTTTTTTCTTGGATCTCTTCAAACCTGCTCTGGACTGAAAACCCAGCAAAACACCGTGAGTTCATGCCTGTGGCCCACGGGGGAGCCTGGGCCTTGGCACTTTCCAGCACTGGAGGGACTTTTAAGAGACTGAGCAAGCTGAGCTACATCCCACAGCAAGGATTTTCTGGATTTGCCACCTCTTCAAACAGTGAGAGGTTTAATTGTTTAATACTGTTCTCTTTTTTTTTTTTTTAATGCTTGTAGATATTTTGCTTGTTAAATAAACAGTTTTTTCCACTTTTCTCCATGGACATTTTTTTCCCAAACCAGCTGAGGGAGGAGCCACTTGATTTTGTTCTCTGGAAGGGCCCCATTCAGAGGTTTTCTCTCAAATTTGCCCTAAACCAGGACATAGGGAAACATGGTCTTTCATTAAACTTTTTTCTAAAATTCTTTTTAATGGCAGTGCAAGGATGAACATTCATTATCTCTCCTGCAACTAGCTTCTAGTCTGGCATGTGTAAGCCATAACAGAGTAGAGATTCCACAGAAATTAGCATCTTACTCTTCAAGGTACTTATTAAAGAGCCAGTTCTCTTCATGTACTGCACTGCTTTTGCCCCTCTTCTATGAAGGTTTTTGAGAAGAGGAATCATAGTCATCTTCCTTGCTAATCTATGATAGGTGTTTGAGTATCTATCTTGCAACACCTCTGCAACCAAATTTAGCAGTTCTAATTTGTCATACTGATTTTTTGTTGTTGCTGTTTTAAATCAAAGCTATTCTAGAAATCAGCAAGCAAATTGTAGAGGAATAAATCTAGAGAGATTTTGTTCCCCCTGTAAAATAAATATATTTTGAGTGGAGAAATCACCAAAAGGAGGATTTTCTTAACATAATTTCTCTAGATTCATTTTTAGTGTCCTGTATCTAGGAAAGATAAAATGTTTCCCAGGTGAAGAGTCAGATGCTTATGGTATTTTACAGAATTTTTACAAATTATTTTTCAAAACAGATTTGTCTGTTCGGTATGGAGAACAGAACTCTGACAGTTGTCAGAGACTGAAGTGGTTCATGCCTTTAAACATTGTTATGAAGAAATTTTGCCCATTCTAGCAAAAACTGTGTAAAGAAGCTACAACCACAGAAGCCCACCTCTCCTTGAAGATGCCTGACTGGACACTTCTCACAGTCACACTTGCACTGTGAGTTAGGCAGACTACATTAGATAAAGGGCAACATTATGTTAAATCATCTCAAGTCTAGGGAGAAACAAACAAGGCTGAGGTAAAGGAATGCATCCACAAGAAAGCCAAATCCAGCAGAGAATCATCCCTGGCTGGATTTGGGATTGGGGAGACCACAGCCCACAGAGGCCAGGCTTGCACAGACTTCTCACCAGCCGAGGAAGGTGGAGGACGTTTCAGATGTGTGGCATAACCAGGCAGTGAACACCCATCCTCCCTTACACAAACTGTCCCAGCTGTGAAATCCCCAGCCCTACAGGCCACATCCATGGGACATTCACGTGAGAGGCAGCTGAGGGGGTGTCATAATTCATCAAAGATCCCTGAAGTGCTCCCCAGATTCATTTCTGAGGCCTTGCACCACAGGACTGTATGTGATGCAAAGTGATCCCCAGAGTCTGCCACAAGAAACTGTGTCAGACTGTCCCACCCCCCCGACCCCTACCCTGGGGGAGGTACCTGGGCATTCCCAGCTCATAAGTGTATATTAATGCATTGGATTCTATGCTTTTCAATGGGGGACCTTCACCATCAAGAAGACTAGCTGGAGAGGATAAACAGAACATCATTGGGAAAATATATATCACAGTGGTGATTGTTAAAAATAAGCTAGAAACTGTTGTAAAATAATTGTTGAGCGTTATAAATGTGATAGCCAAATTGGAATTATGAAAGAATTTATTTTATAATAATAACATACGAAAAGCCACCACCGAAAGAAATAGTGCTGAGCCCAGGATCAGCACAATGAACAGAGGGTATATCCCTCTCTCTCTTGCCGTCCATGCTGTCCTCTGTTCACAAACACCTGTTTTCCAAAGTGTCTTTTGTGATAAAGGAATGTTTGTTCATTA
>VWYI01013665.1:0-26709 GCA_013399455.1 Anthoscopus minutus
GTGTTTAAAAAAAGATTGGATTTGGTACTCGGTGCCATGGTATAGTTGAGGTGTTAGGGCTGGGTTGGACTCAATGATCTTAGAGGTCTCTTCCCACCCGGTGATTCTGTTGAATTCTGTTGAATTCTGAATTCTGTTGAATGACCAGATCCTTGGGAACACAATTATACTCAGGGACTAAAACGTTATTCACTGAAAATAAAGAACAAAAAGCTGCAAGGCAAAGACTTAACATCTAAGTTGCTCTTCACCCCAGAAGAGAGGGTAAATGAAGTTTTGATTACTCCGCCCATTTTTGAGTCTCTATGTATGAACACATTTCAACATATTCAAGAAGTTAATTAGATGGCTTCAGATTCAGTCTTACAGCACCAAGTACCCATTAAATTACAGATTAGCAATTGTGTTATCATATTTTTTTTCTGGTGAAAAATAGACTAATTGGAAAAAGTGTAATTGAGCTAAATAATTAAGTCAAAGCTACCAAATTTGTATTTCAGCAATGCTGACTGATCCCTCTGGTAGGGCAGGCGGGACATATTAGGATATGAAGTGCAACCCTAGAAAGATGGCAGTGTGTGTGACACTGCTGGGTTTGTTTGACACTGCTGGGCATCTGTGTAGTAGAATCAATATGCAACAGATCTACCCAGAGTATGATTTCAGCCCACACTAAAAACTCTTTGGCTCAACAGAGACAGAGGCTGGAAACACACTGCCAGAGCCAAGATGAGTAAATATAGCCAGCTCCCAAGAGCTTTTGTCCTCAGAGCTCCATGGCTGCCTTCTGGCCTGCCTGCTGCTTCCTTTTAAGCCAGACCTGCAGCCAGTACTTGACAGGAGAGGAGTGCTGGCTTTCTGGGAATAAACATGACTTACTGTATCACAGATCCCAGGAATTATCCCACTGATCCACAAAGACTCCACAAGCTCCACAGAAACAATGCTGCTTCTTACTATTCAGATTTCAAGTGGCTGGACTTCATGTGAACCACTAACCTGAGATTTCTACTGTTTTTTTTGAGGGAGAACCTCTTTTTGGAGCAAATGGACAAATTACTGGCCAGTTATAGTACGAGGAACTCTCTGGGGACCACCCATCACATACCAGGTACATCTCCCATCTAATATACTAAAAGTATATTTCATCACTATACAAGAAGCCATGGAGATAAAGACAACAGCACAATTCCAGCTGCTAACCAGTTTGATGTCAGTCAGCCCAGCCCAAAAGAGAAGAGAAATCTGGACAACATGGCACTGCTCCAGTTAGCAGTGCCCTAGGCCTTACCTGCATATTTTCATCACTGAGCTTATTTCTACCAATTCATATTTCAGTTAGTATTTTACAATTATGTTTACTGTATTGATTATTTGGGTAATGCATTCCAAACAAAACTCATTCCTCATTCAAGCTACACTACCTATGGATGAATTTCATTTGAGACGCTTGGTTCTTTAGAGGAATAAAATGCTGAGAAAAGGCTTCATCTTCCTGGTGGATACTGGGCTGTTTTTCATAGTGAGTGCACACTGTTAGCACTGAAACCAGCAATGCTGCAGTGAGCTCAGAGGCAGCTTTTCTCTCTTCTCTGTAAGAATTATTTTTATAAGACAAAATTACTTCCTATTTTTGCTGCTGGAGTCTGTGAGTCTGTTCTTCATGGAAGAACCGTACATGTGCAGCTCACAAAAATCGTAACTCTTTAGATCACTTGCTGCAATTTCCAACTTCCCTTACACAAGACTAAATATGAGTTCAGTGCTGCATAAACATCTAAAATGAGCCCTCCTCATCATTCACAAGTGGGATATTAAAATCACTAGACATTTGAAGTTAAGACACAATACACTTGCTTTTTAAAACTTAACTTGAAAAGGAATGTTTTTTTTTACTGTAAATAGATCATATTTTCTTAACAAAACAATTATCCTACATATCACTGATTTTTATTTATTCAAAAAAAATTTTCTTCCTTCAAGTGAAAGGCCACTATGAGTTCAAATATATTTCATGTCTTCTTTTAACAATTGACGTTTTCTTTTACCTAAGGACAAACATTAACATTTGAACACCATAATTTTAGTCTCCACACAACAATACAATTTAGTTCACTAAGAATAATGCATATAAACTGTTTTTCTAAGCAGTTGAAAAAAAGAAGTTTAGATAATATAGTTGCTGAAAGTGAGCATCATTATTCAACTCTCTATTACAAATACAGGCAGTGTTGTGTTGCTCAAGTAGAATATGAGAACAGCTTTCCCATTTAATATTTGATTCCTCCATCAAAATTATTTTTTCCTTCTGGAGAAGGCAAAGCTGAAAAAACATAAGTTCTCCCACCAGTGGAGATCTCTGTCCCATCAAGCAAGAGGTCAGCAGTTTACTGCTATGGAGTCAAGACTGCCTCTTTCAGAAAAACTCCTTAATATTTTTGTTTGTTTGTTTGTTTGTTTGTTGTTTGACTTATTGGTTGTTTTGGTTTTGCAGCACTGGCAGAGAGATTAGAACTTCTTATTGGGATGGGCAGCAGTATTTTCAAAAGTCAAACAAACAGTTATGTCACCACAAAGAATGGTACATACTGGGAGCTACATTAATCTAATTTTCTTGCTATGTTCTAAGACAACCTTTCACACCACATTCCTGTCCCAAAAGAAGTTCACCAGATGTTGGACAGAACTGGCAGATTTGCCATAGTACTGCCCTTCTGACCAAACGGAGACTGGGTGACAACTGAGCTCACACACCAGCCAGGAACCACACCATTTTACCTGGCTGTCTGAAACACTATTGCTGAAAATAAAAGCATAAAAGAGAAGCAGAGGCCAGTGCTTTAAATTGATAGTCTCCTGCTGATGCAGCTGGGGTGCTTATTTTGGTTTGTCCTTAGAAATTAAATAGGCTGATATGTTTTCAGTAGGCGGGGAATCAAACATACTAGACCAAAAAGTCAAAGTGAGTTGGATAAGTAAACAAAATATATCAAAGGAACTCAACTCCTTGGCAGTGGTAACAGTGGATTCCAGTGGAGCTTGTGTCTGGAAAATTGGACTCCAGGGCCCAAAGGGATTAATTTTTCAAATTTATTTTACTTTCCTGTTGTAGATTTGGAACTCTGTACTCTTAGGTCTTCCACTCGTTTTCGTTCTCCCTCTAAGAATTGGATAGTAGGTCAGGAAAAAAAGCTGAAAATATGTACTGATTACACAGTAGATTGAAAGACTTCCCTTCAACTTGGTACTATAAATAGGAAAACAAACAGAGCTACTGACATTAGTCACTATCAGAAAGGAAATTATTTCTCTGATTATTCCACATATACTGTTTTTCTACAACTCTATTTTAAACTCACGAAGTTTCTATATTATATAATAAGGTAAAAATTTTGTCATATTACTGTTATGAAATGCTATTTCAAATGTAAGACTATGTACAAACACCCCTAAAAAGAGAATGTGAGCACTTACATACTGTGAAGCCATTTGCTAACAAAGACCTGATAATAATGTCCTTCTGGGACACAGTACATTGTTTTGGGAAACCAGTAATCTTTAATTCAAACTATAAATCACATTGAGTCTTGGCATGCCATCAAAGTGAAGCCTTTGCAAGCATAGCTATTATAGGTTTTTTCTCTTACATCATTAAAAGAAACAAACTCTGGATCCTCTGCCCAAAAGTTAATTGGAAGAAACGTGACAACTTTCAGATTAACAAATTTTTAGAGAAATGCTCAAGGCTTCAAGTATGCTTTTTAGCATTTTATTTGAATGTCTGGGCTTCTTTAAGCCTAAACAAGTCTCACTTTTAAAGTAGGGTTTTACTGCTAAAAACCCACTCTAGTAATGTTATAGAATCATAAAACAAAATAAAAGTTTAGATTGGAAGAAATCTTAAAGATCATCTCGTGCCAATCCCTCTACCATGGGTAGGGACACCTTCCATCAGACCAGGTTTTTAGTGGGCAAAGCTAGAACACCAAAATAAATGTTTCTCTCTGATGAATTCATTCAGCTCATCTAAAGCAAAGGAAAAAATATCTCGATTTATTTCATTGTATACTGAATGCAGCTCTAAATGAATGCAAGTTAGCAGATCAGAGTCTGGTTACATCAGAGTAAAACCAGTGAAACCCAAATCCTACAGCTGACTCTTCATATTTGCATTTTTTTAACTAAAGTATGATTTTTATCCCAAGTTCAGTGAAATTTTCCATCTTTTTGTAGACAGATCCTTTCTCATCAAGAGGTATTTTAAGGTAACACACACCACTACATTATGCCAATTCTCTGTTGCAGACATAATTTGTTCTGATTTGACTGAAATTTTAATCAGCTGCCAGGAGAGCAAGTCCTTCACTGGTGGCATTCAAAACTAGCTCTAATACCCGAGCGGCCTTGGGAATTAGAGATGACGTTATTGTTATAGCTCTGAATGCATATACAATGAATTTTTATCATGCACAGCTGAAAAATACAGTTTTCTATGCCTTGAAAATTAACAAAGAGTAATCTTATAAACAGCTACAAACTGTATTTACACATAATTGAGTGAAATGCTACATGTAGATAAGCAGAAACTTAAACTTAGCTGAGAGGCATTCAGAACAGCTGTTACATTAAAAATCAGGTATTTAACCTAAACCAAAGAGTTTTAGAAAGTTTTATTTTAAGGCAACATATCCTGTTTGGGTTACATATCCTGTTTGTGAGGGATGCCTGACACAACACAAAATGAAATACTTCTATCCTACAGAGCATGGGTAAAGACTTCTTCAGAAGGTTGTATCACGCTCTGGGCATCCTACTTTGTGTGAAATGTATGGGGAGAATCAGGAATGGATAAAAAGCGCAAGTTTTCATGTGTGCAGAAGGTTTGAAAGAACTGGATTTATTCTCCAAAGGGCAGACTAAGGAAAGATGAAGCACTCTAAAACATGCAGAACAAACAAGGGAGTAAATTGCTCTTTGTATAAAAAATAAGATTAGATAGCTCATTTTCAATCTGCAGCAGGGGAACTTTCCAGCTGTACAGCCAGTGACATTGACAAAGAAGATTGTGTGGTATGTTCAGAACTTAGTTTTCCTTTCTTGGGACAGAGGCAAACTTCACTGCTCTAGGTTCCCCAAGCCTTATTCGTTGTAAACCTCATAAAATGAGATTGTACTCAAAGGTGTGCAAGCCCTAAATAATGTAAACACAGACACATAGGAAGGTATGGAAAGTATTCTCCTGTGCAAGAATAAACAACCAAAGCTACTAAACAGCTACTGCCAGGACGCCGGACTCAACGCGCTAGCTCCCCTGGCACCACGCCACAGAGGGGGCAGCTCTTGGGGGTGAAGACCCAAGATGCAGCTTGGCTGGGTGAGAGACTCTACAGTTCACTGACAGAATAAAGCACAGGCAAAGGCAAAGATGAGGGAGAGGTCTCTCATGTGATTTCCAAAAAAGCGGAATCTATCAAAGGGCCAGGAATGAAAGACAGGGGATCCTGGGGTATAGAGACTTTTATACAGGGGAGGTTCTAGGGGAGGGTACAAAGCTTATCCAATAGGGAGAAGATTGGGGAGGAGCACAAGGCGGAGTCGACAATACTTAAACCAATGAGAACAAACAGGGGGAGGGAACAGTTTAAATAAAACAATGAGGTTTTGAGGAACAGGGAACGTTCTGGACTAAAGGGTCAGTATACAGTGGGATTGACAACTCAGTGGGATGAGGAACGGGAACAGGGATGAGGAACAGTGGGATGAGGAACAGATGAAAGGGCAGGTTTAGGGCAAGATTGACATCTGAGTGGGAGGTATAGCTTAACAATACAGGGGGGAATGGAACAAACCATTAGGATAAAAACACACTGCAACTTCTTCAGAAAATGTAACTTGCAACCCACACCTAAATAGGGTTTCATCAATTTAAGACAGAATCAAATGAACTCATAGTGTTAACTACAGCTCACTACAATGGTATTGTAGTAATTATTGATTTACCCACTTCTTGAAATATAACTCAGCAACAACAGTGAATTACTCCACTTTTAATTCTGTATTCCCTTAAGTCTAGGATAATAGCATAATTTAGTTTGGAAAGGGCCTCCAGAGATCATTTAGTCAAACCCACTCAAAAGACGACTAATTAGATCAGGTTGCTCAAGGCCTTGTACAGTAGAGCCTTGACTATAGCCCAGGAGAGAGATTCTAACACCACTCTGGACAGAATATTCCAATATTTAATTATTATAGGGATTTTTATAAACTTAATTTGGTTTTCTTATTTTGAAAAATGTTAGAAAAAATATCTCTATATTCTTAAACTTGTCTTCAAGGGAGTTTAATTGAATGTCAAGAGAAGTATCAAAAACAGTGTTAATAAAGTAGTCTTACCAGGTCCATCACCACATTTTCACAAAAAAACCCTCCAAATGCTTGATGAATTATTCATAAATAGGTGTTTCAGCAGGTAAATATGACCAGGTTTGTTCTGCAGTAAGAATCATATTAAGCTTTCCTGGGTTTTGCAAGTCTAATTTTTTAAAAAAATAAAATTAGTCATTGTTACTACAACAATCTAGAAGCAATAAGATTTTTCCTCAATTATATTTCTTTTTCTCATTATTTGTCAAGCTTATTTGGGTGCTGATTGTTATATCATCCAACTACCACCAAACTGAATTATAGAACCCTTAAACACTACCAGAAAGATGCACTTCAACTTCCAGTCAGAGTCAGGCATGAAACTGGCAGTCCAGGAATTTTTAAATCTAAGCTTTATACTGCACAACCAAAGAATTTGTGAAACAAAATCCAGCTTATTTCCAAATCTCACATCTGAAACTTCTGCTTGATTGTTGAAGATGCTGACGGTAAGTTTCCTGTGCATGCATCTGTGGCTTATCAGAAGTTACAGGGCTGAGTTTGCCTGACACTTATACAATTTCTTTACCTGATTAACACATTTCACACCTGCTGCCCATGTACCTGCACAGTCTGAATATTCTATAACCAGCCTGCACCTATACTCTTGACTATAGAGATATTTTCTGCTTTGTCTCTGAATTTTCATCTTTCCACAACCTCAAATATTAGAATCCTGTAAAGGTAAAATTAAGCACTTCATAAAATATACAACAATTTCATTGTCTGCCATCTTTCAGGACAAATATACTCATTAATAAAGGGAAAAAATAAGCAAAAAAGGCCCACCAAACTAAGAGCTAAGCCCTGATAAGATTTTGTCACTGACTTTACATGGTACCAAGCACATTATAACGCCATTCTAAATGGGAATGTAGGGATTTGCCTGGGTTCTTACAGGTATGAATCAAGAGGACACATGGACATATGTGAAGGAACAAAATAATCTTCATTCCTTCCTGAAATTCTTAAATCTCTAATCATGTTCTATAGAGAAAAATTAAGAACAATTAGGTCATATGCTTAGTCTTTCCAAAATGTCTAGCTTAGTGTTTGTTGCAGCAAGGTACACCACATATCTTAGAAATACTTGATACAGCCATGCAGCAAGCTGTGGAGATTGCCTTTTCCTTTCAGTGATTTCATGCCTTTTCCTTTCAGTGATTTATTTAAAGCAGTTGAAAGATACAGCAGTGGTTTTGCAGTAATGAAAATACCATTTCTTGTAGCACTTGTGTCTTGGCTCCATAGCTGCTGATTTGCTCCAAAATATATTACATAATAAAATGGAATTTCCAGACAGAAGTCAGTACTTTGCTACTACATATATATCAGGGAAAGCCTCTTCTACACGTTGGCTGCTAATTATATGCTATTGGTTCTTGACAGAAATACCTTCTGGATTACATTTATATTTTTGTTCTCATGAAGATATTTAGAGAAGACTCTTTAGCATACTTCCATTTTATTTTCCACACAAATCTATCCATCTTTTACTGGGACAAAGTGAGACTTTTTAATGCAGAGACTTTTTAATGGAGTAAATTCAGACTCCAGTTATTTTTTTTACATTTTTTCCTAAATTTGACAATTTGAGGTTTAAAAAGTGGTTTCTGAGGAAGGCATACATCAGAAATAGCAAAGGCAGCAGAACACTCTGCCAGAATAATTTAATATTTGATGGTGGAGTAAGGAATAATTAACATTTCTAAGGAAAAGTGTGTAGTATTCAAACTTAAATACTGGATCCATGTGAAATTCAAGATTATAAGCAAGTGATCTACTAATTCTTTGTTCAACTTAATCAAATTTTGTATATAGAATACATCTGCAGTTCAGGAGAGGAAGTGGAAAGAAGTTCCAATTTTATTTAACAGGAAAAAGCCATTAATTTTTCAAAAAAACCAGTTACATTGATCCCAGAAAGTACACTATTTTAAAAAATGTGTCCCAGTGGATATTCTAATAAGTAACATGAAAAAGCTTGAACAAATTAGAATAAGATCAATATAAACCATTATGTGATGATCTAATTAACTATATGAAATATGTAGGTAAAATATAGTAGCCTATATTCAGTACAGAACATCATCTAGTGAAATCACAGATTTTGCAAACTAAGAGGAAGATCAAATCATAAACTTATGTCATCAGATTCTTTCTGTGTGAGATACAAGTTTAGCACCATATCCTATACTTTACTAATGGAACAAGATGCTGGAATGCTGAGAAGTGAATAAAGAACATATAGCCAGTCCACTCCCTTACATTTTTTCTCATGAAAAGCATATAAATCAGACTATTTTTATTTAGGCCTTGTCTAAAAGCTGAGTTAAAATAAACTTTCAAAATTAATTTAGAATACAAATAAGTATTGATCAATGTGCATTCATCCATATTTTTTAGTAGTTTAAACCTGCAGCTGTTCTAAATATAGATTGGACCAGTTGCTATCTCTTTGACTAAAATATTTTATCAAGTGATAATAATCTCCCTCCTTTCATTTGTATTTGGTAAAGAAACTCTATCCAGTTTGTCAAAATATCACCACTTAGAAAGGCATACAAATCCCAGCCAAAAAATGTGATAGAAACGCACTTAAATAAAAAATATACCTCATTTTTAGGAGACACTCTTTAGCTAAGTAATTTTTCTGGAGATAAAATGTCATTATTGCAATGCAATGACTAAATGAAAGAGGTCAGTCTGGCAAAAAACTATAACTCAAGTGACCTTGTACACAAATGATACAATTCTTCAGTGCTTTGTCTTTCCCCTGTGTTAAGCCAGACCCTTGGTATTACTGTCACCACGGGCAGCATTTGCAGAGCCCCGGGCAGGGCCAGGCTGTGGGGACAGTGAGAGCCCAGGAGAGCCCTGGCACAGCTGCCCCACAGCTGCCCCAGCCCCAGGGGTTCAGAGAGGTGCTCAGAGCCACGGCTCCAGCACCACAGTCAGTAACCCAGAGGACTTGTGCTTTGCCCAGGAAACATCCACTCCATGAAAGAGTGAATTCTTTTGAAGAAGAAATTCTAAAATTTGGAAAAGTTGATTGGTGTGTTGGTTGGTGGGGGTTTATTTTGTTTTGGTTTTTTTGAGGCACTAAAATCAAATCTTTCACACAAATGCCAGAGGAAATAATTTCCTATAAATCCCTATCAGACTCCTTCCTTATGTCTTGTAGCTCTCTGTTTTTATTTAGGCCTTGTCACCTTGCCACCCTTTCAGTTGTGTTTCCAGACACCATTTTCACTACAACCAACTTCTAGCTCTCCTACCTTGCAGTTGTGATACTGACAGCTACAGTTTAAATAAGAGATCAAGCTATAGCTGTATGTACATGGCAACTTTGAAATAAATAAGGAAGGACATTTTTCTATCTATCACTTTTCCCACACACACAGAGTTTACTTTTGCAATACTTTAAGATTTTCCATAAACACAGGCTACCTTGAGGTTTTTTGTCTGAAACGAAGGTCTGATATTAGTGAAAGTGGAGCTTTTCATATTAAGAATTAATAGGTTTATTAGTACTCTGATCAAGTTTGGAAAGATTCTTTTTTTAAACCAAAAATCCAGAATCCTGGATCTCCTTTCCACCAAAGTGGAAAGACTATTTTTAACCTATTCCAACTCCAATACCTCCTCACGTCTGAAAAAGACATTGAGCAGTCCACATGGTGTTCCCTGAAAAAAAGAGAATTTTAAACATATTTATGATACCCAAATGTTTCATTCAAAACAGCGTTAAAAGTTTAAAAAAAAACCCCAAAATCTAGAGATTTTCCATATATGTTCCCAGACTTTCACTCTTCTACAATAAAGCCCCACTGGAAGAGTAGTGCACAGACAATAAAAGTCTATATACTTCATATTTGATCATTAATTTAGAAAATGAACTAAGAAAGTAGCACCTTATTTTGTGAAATCTCCAAACAACCTAGAAGGAAGAAGACCCAGCAGCTCCTCCCCGACCTTTTAAAATTTTCCTGTCACCCAGAGTTCACTTCATAGACACCCAATCTACAGCTGGCATAAAGTTCCTTTGTTAGAAGCAAGTAAATATATTTCACAGATGCAGTGTAAAAATAAAGTTTTACTTCCTTGTGAATGAGACAGAGGTGTCCTTGCCAGTGGTGAGGTAAGCAAGCTGTAAGGACCTCAGTGCAACAGCTACTGAATTACACACCTTCACATCCTCTACCTGCAGCTGCAGTGAGCATGGCTTTTCAGGAATCTGGACTGGACACACGTGTTCTGCTGGAGGTAGGGCTCTACTTAGATCTCACCTGAAGTTAGTCCTCACCTCTGTGTTACTTCTGGCACTTAAATTAACTGGACATTACAAAAGGACTCAGAAGCCAACTGCCAGTCACCTGGCAAAAATTGGGTAAACAAAAGGAGCAAAAGAATAGTATTTTTGAAGTATTTTCTGAATAGTATTTCAGAGTATTTGTAAGGCAGCTACAAAATTATCACAAGGCAAAAATTTGGCAAAATGCAGACTTGGATCAAAATTTTTCAGATATGCAAAAGCAAGTTACAAGTATAATGGGGGAGCAAAAAAATAGATATCTTCTTTCACAGAAGAAAATAAATCCATTAGATACTGAAGAAGGGGAAAAAATGAACTTATTTTGTAATTTAAGAAATAATAAGACTGGATATGCAAGAAAAAGTAACTGAATACAATCACACATGGCTGCATAGTTTTTCCCCAAAATTACACAAAGTTTCCCTCAGAGCAAGTTCTAGGACCAGTCTTGAACTTCAGGAGTAATTAATTTTTGATAGGTCTGATTTCTTCTGGATTACCTCTGAAATCAGGGATTAAGAATTATGTGGCCCATTAAGAATTATGTGGCCCATACACAATACATTCAACAATTTTTCCTCTCAGACAAGTAAGAAATAAGGCAGAGATAACTTCTTACTATAGTGTTACCTGTTGCCTTTTTAAGTACTGGTTGTTTGGTTTGTTTTAGTGCAACAGATTCCACAGATTTTGTTTAGTCTACAGGCCATCTTCTGAGCAACCATTTCAAGAACACATGCCAATAATTAGCTGAATATCTACTGCATGCTAGAGGCTGTAAGAGAAAAACGAATCCTTCAGCTGACTGTAACTAACAGAATAATAATATGAGACAAATAAAAATATACAATAATATACTCATATAGGTATTTTATGGTTTTGTGTGGGAAATAGAAAAATAGAAACTTCTACTGACACTGAAGGGTTTGATTTACAGCCTTGGCAAAAGCTTGGGTTAATGTAATGATTAAGGTACACATTAAATAGAGAAATCAAAAACTTATGTTCCTATAGTTGCAGGTAAGAATGTGCCTTACTGTATTGGGTAAGCAGAGTGATTCTACAGAGTAAGCTATGAATCTAGATGTTATAACAGAAGCATATGTGTGTACAAGCAGACTATTGGGTGAAGGCAGACACAATGTGGCAGAACTTAGCAAAGCTGACAGGTGATAAAGTCAAAATAAACTCCATGTCACCTGTCTCTTGGACCAAAATGCTATATATTGCTGTGTAACAAAGAAACTTGGCCTTCCTTGGAGCTATAGCTGACTTGTTACTCATCTAAAACCTCACACCTTCAGACTGAGGCCTTATCTGATGTATTTGAGAAATAAATAATCTTAATTGCCTTAGTAGTCCCATCCCTCGTTATTCATCCCGACAGGTATGAATCAGTATTTTTTGCATTCTGAATTCATCATGATCTCCACTAAATATTTCTCAAAATGCCCCAGAAGCAAAATATTCAAAGGGCTTAAGGAATGTAGGTGCCTTAATCAGGTTTGAAAATGGGACTTAGTTTGTTCGCTGGATACTTCTGAAATTTTTTTTTCTGTCCTCTGTATTTAAGGTACATCCCATTGACAACTGCATTAACATCTCATACTTCAAGTAAAACCACTTTGGGTAAGTAGTCAAATTCTTTCATATTTTGTAGTGTCCAGAAGACATCCCAATTCTTTGGGATTTCATATGAAAACCATGTGTACTCACATCCAAAGGATGTTTGTACATACAAAACAGTTCACTCAGAGGTGCCACCAGTAGAACACAGATTCCACAATATACAAAGTTATTATGGATACTCCAAACTCTGGTTTTATATTAGCTCCATCTTAGTGACCTCATCCCAACTTCCCAGGTCAGGTTTTGAGTCCTGCACATACCGTAACTTCCAGGAACATATCTACAAAGCTCTCATTTTGGCTTCACTTAATACTCGCAAATTGCATTACTCAGAATGAGTCAAGCAGATATGTACATAAGCATATAATTTGCTGACTTACCTTCCCATTTCCTTTTTTCCCCTTTCAGCTACCTTTGAGCAAGCCTGTTAGTCTGCCTTTTGTCTTTCCAGAATCTCACGTGTAAGCAACATTAAAATCAACAATAACCTCACCATCATCTTCCCAGTGTCCCAATGGTTCAGTTCAGTTCTTAAGTAGAAGTCCCTTTTCCAACATATCTGCTTTATTTAAGATGTAATTAGAAGCATGAGGCAGCTTGTCCCAGTTAATTCTGAAGCATCTGGCATTGACCACTACTTGCCTTCTGTATGTCAATGTATATGTTCACAAAATTAAAACCAGACTAAGATAATCCTTGCCCAAGCAAAATGCCAAATTTGCATTCCAGAATTCATGAGAAATCTACATCTACTTCACAGCATAGGCATCCTCATCCCCTCATGGACTTCTGTCTCTATTATTATGAAAAAAGAAATTAAACCAAAGGCAGCAAGTAATAAAACCAGTGGATGGATGACAGAGCAGCCTGCTAGTGACATTTCTTTGCCTCTGCTCCATTCTTTCTTATGTCACATTAATACATGCAATCAGTGACAAGAAGTAGAAGAAAAAGCATATAACCAGCAACCATCACATCTGACACAAATATTTTAGTTATAGTAGACACTGAAAGAGGAGGTTTACAAACTTGGGGTATACTTTTAAGTTTCATCTCTTTTGCTGTGGAGTATACTCCAAAGAAAACAGCTTGCTTCACTAAATAGCTTATCATGCACGCCTGAAGGTAATTCATACCACCACATCTTCACCATTAATTTTTCAATCAGTCAGTGAGTTACAATTAAGAACTGTCCAAAACTACAAAGAGGGAAGGTGACACGAGTGCAGAGCCCAAGCCTAACCACAGACATGGCTGTCCCTGTCCTGCCTGGCAGGGCTGTGGGAAGCTGGCTTGGACAGTGCCGACACGAGGATTCCTCTGCCCAGCCCTGCTGCTGCCCGCCCGCCGCCCCTCCGGCCTCCCCAGCACCCGCCTGGCTCTGCCAGGTACCTCCAGGTAGGTCTCCATTTTGTTAATGAACCAAATCATAAATATGCAAAAGGCAGGAAAAATCCCAGGCTGCTGATTTTGGTTTATATTCAGTTATGGGCGGGAATCTTGCTGAAGGTTATTCACACCTGTTGTTCTTCCAGACTTGGTGCTGTTCATCCAAATCACACTGGAAAGAAACAAATTTTCATTGTCCACCTCATCTATTCCCTTCTCCATTGATACCTGCAAGTTTTATTTAGTTCACAGTAGGTTTTTATGGGCAGGAATTAAAAATGTTCCTAGGAAAGTTGCCAGGTCACATTTGTACCAGGTGTCTGAAGGGTGGCTGCCGTGGGGAGGCCTGGCTGGCTCCACAGCACCCACAGCCAGACAAGCTGAGCCCTTGGGGAAGCTGCTGGTGCCTCTCTGAAGAATATTTAAGGGGGAAATGACACAAAGGTGGTGAGCAGTGAACAAAAAATGGTGGTAAACAGCCCTGTGACCCCCAAAGTCAGAGAAGAAGGGGAGCAGAAGGCAATCCAGATGCTCACAAGTGTGGCTGGATATTGATCCTCGGCACTGCTTTTACCAGTGACTTTGCCAATATATTATGAAGAAATCCTAAGAGGGTCGTTGCATAAGAAGGGCATGGCCCCCATGCCACCATGGCAATACCAGAGAAACCTCACTAAGGCACTGCCCTTTGTCAGATGGTTCTAGAGCTCTGCTTCCACCTCTCTCCATGCACAAAAAATTCCTGCATACCCGGCCCTGTCCCCTGCACGTGTTCCTCTTATCACCTGAGCCTCGGTTTCTCTCTATGTACCATCCTTTCTTACTCATCTCCTCTGTGGGTGATGGTGTCAGCATTTCTGAGATGCCTGGAGAAATAAATTACACGTTCAATTCTGCCATTTCAAAGACTGCTCACCTTGCAGATCTTGCTGTGTTTGTGCATCTGTGTGTGCATTTGTATGTGCTTGCCAGAGATGTCTTGTGTGCTGTGCCCTGGACCTGGAGTTGGGGGTGACAGACCAGTCAGCACAGAAACACAAGAAAAGCAACTTGGGGCAAACTTTCAGAAAAGAATCACACAAACATTTTCTCACTATAAACTGTTAACTTCTCAATTTAAAAAAACCCCAAATGAATCAAAACAAAGCCACCAATAAAATTAAACAGAAATTAATTCATTTCTCAGCAGGCTTTATTATCTCAAAGACAGAGGTCAGGTTGAACTCAACTACTGAGTTAAAAAATAAATCTGTAATAATTTTTGAACAGCAGATTAACTAATGATATTTCTATAACCCATACTATGCATGCTATGCAGCTTCTCATTTCATATAAACAAGTATTTTTTTCTTTTTAACTTAATGTTATCCTTTTTATGAGATAAATTGCTAGCATTGTCTTGATAAATAAGTTCTGTGATATAAAGTTATGAAGTAAATAACTATCCAGTCCAATTTTGGCACATTTCTTAGCTATACAAAAGGCAGACTATAAACTATGTATATTTGTTTGGCATTCTGTTTATCCTTGTGGGAGATCCAGTATCTGCCATCTCTGCTAGTCTGTCAAATCCCTTCATCTGCTCCTTGTATGTGCTTGCCAGAGACGTCTTGTGTGCTGTGCCCTGCTGAGGCTCCCCCTCCTCTGCTCTAGGCTGGCTTCCAGCTTGTGCCTCACTGTGCCAACTGGAGATCTGCCTAAGCAGCTCTGTTTTGTTACTGGTCAATGTCCATTAATAATACCACTTCACATCATCTCACTAATTCAAAAGCCATCATTAATTAAATAAAACACATTCAAGACCTAATAGCAGGCCACCCTTATGCTGCCGGACAAGTCAAAGCTAAGTCGAGGGAAAAAACATCAACCAGCAGCAATAACTACAAATAGAATTTACCAATGTTTGGATATAAGGAACACAAACTCAGCAGGATAAGATACACTCCCTCCTAATGAAGTTTACTAATGGCCAAATTTTATTCATGATGATGTGATTCAGTTTACTAATGGCCAGTCTTATTCATGATGATGTGAGTCTTCGGCAATTCTGGATTTGCCCTACTGGAGCCAAGATCAGCATCTGGCCTCTGAACTCCATTCTCTCACTTAAAAGCAGCTGATATGAATTATTTATTTATTGTATTTTAGGCTTTCCACCCTTCTATTAAATCTTTTGGGTTTGGGACAAATTTATTCCTTGGATATCACCTAAGTTACTACCACTCCTTCCCTTAGTAATTAAGATTGATCTCTAGCAATGGAAATAAAGTGTGCTAAAACAAATCTGAACAATATTGATGATGTTTTTTAAATGTATAATTTTTACAGGCCCAATAGTACTAATGTTGTCCTTCCTACTGTTTGCCAGACATACCTATTGGCTCTAGCACACGACACAGCCTTTTACTTCACACAGAGATATCTATAGAAGCTGTCAGACTGAAGAAGCTTCTCATAAAGAAAAAAAGAAATCCACCCGTCTGGGACCGCTTTGCTATTTTCAGTTTACCACTTTTTAGTAGAATCAGAAAGACTCAGTTGCAAGAAAAAAATTTCCTTCTCTTGTTGAAATTCAGAAACATATAAGTCAGCACCACTGTGGTTCTAATCTCAGCTTTCAGCTTGAGGAGCTGAACTGTGGTCACTTGTTCTCTGTAACTGCCAGAGAATTCAGGAAAACTGTTAAGATCACATTATGCCTTTTCAAGGGCAGGCAACTCACATGGTAATGTGCTGAGCCACCACGAAGGAATGCTCTGGATTCTATTAATACAGGGGCAATTTTGTAGCATTTTCTCTAAATATGTAGCCTTACAAAAAAAGCCTTATTTTGGGGCAGCTAAGGCAGAGGAAAATGTGGTTAGAAACTTACTGGTTAAGTAGTAACTTTGGCTTGAATAAGAGGACAATTATTTTGGACTTTGTAATTTAGGAATTAGTAGTTAGATAATAAAATAGGCTACTGGTAAACACTAAGTATTAAGGATTAGAATAATACATTTTTTTGTTACTGACACCAAGAGACCAATTCACTAACTGTAGTATGCACGCATACAATGATTGTACTTGGGTGCAGTTTTTGAGGTATGTGTTCATGAACATTCATTTACATCTTAATTTTTTCTGAAAATTTTCTACATTCATTTACATCACTGCATAAGTGCATAATAAATTTTAAAAAAAAAAAGCTGAAATATCATATTTGAACATAGCAACATCTAACAAGCTCTTGAAAACAGACTTTCAAAGTGTGCATCAGTTCATTATGAATATTTTGACAAAAAGTTTCCAAACTGCTTTCTCAACAGCTTGCTATCGTACAAAGCATACAAAAATTCTGTTATATATACTGAAATGCTTTAGATAACCTGGAAGGAATATTACATTTCTCAAGTGCATATTATACTAGTACACCTTTTCTGTGGCTAATCAAAACTAGAAAGCAGCCACAGCAAATCTGCAGTCAGAATGAGGTGTTTCAAACTGTTCATCTAGAAAAACACAGTTTCTATTTGCCGTCCAAATTCTGCAGTGCTCACAAGAACCGTGACTTGTCAGAGCCCCACTGTGTTAAATACCAACCCTCCCCTGCTACACACAGAGCTCCAGTGTGATTTCACTGTGTGAAGATGGCAGAATGCTTTGGCCTTGGTAAAGAGACCTGTGTTTCTTAGACTACGTGTATTACTTTAAATATGCATGTAACACCTTAGAATGACTCTGGACAATTTTGTGAAATCTATTTCATTTTCAACTTTCTGAATTTCTGAAATATTGAAGACTAGTTTAATACTCAGATGTTGAGAAAAAGACCATAATTAAAAGAAAAAAGATAAACAGTCATTCAACACTGGCTAGAGTCCTAGCAAACACATCAAAACGAGTGATCACCTTTCACAGAAGGTTGCTTCCATATCACACTATGTAACCAGTTTGAGCAGAAGTATGGAATGTTTTCTGAAGGATAAATTTAAAAGATCAAGAAGCTTCAGCTTTGATATGAGTTTCACTAGATGTCAATATTAAACATTATAAGGGAAAAAATCATCAGAAATTATTTCTGAGTGTTTCTTATCATTCAAGAAAACTGGTAGTCACATGAAATAATCATTCAGTAGATTTAAAGTTAAGAACAGCAAATATTTTTTAATATATTGAATCCTGATATGGTAGCATTTAAAACTTCAATATTTTGAATGCAAATATATAGATTCAAAAAGAACTAAGCAAATTTGTATAAATAGGTTTGTCAGCACTTTCAAGCATGACAGTAGAGATGTTCTGAAGAGGAACCATCTTCAATACCAAACTCCTTTAAACTGGGACAGTGAACTGAGAGATGTTCTCACACACCTCTAAGCTTTCACTCTTGGCCACTCTCTGGGACAGAGTAAAGGGTTAGATGGATCATGGAACTGACACTTTACTTGTACTTTCCATTTTATACAACAGCATATGCATACAAAAAATAAAAAAGCATCTGACTGCTTTCCAAAGATACTAGAAAAGGAATTTGCATGATACAGTTTTCCCATGATCATAAAGGATTTAAATTTTAAGTCTTTAACTTAAGTTGTTCTGCCTCTGGCTACTGTACACTTCCTCAATAGACAGGAAATAATCTTTAGTTCCTGAGTAGACCCAAGAAAGGTCCTCAGAGCAGACAGGGTTTCAGAATGGGAAAAAAATGAGAATTACCAAATCAAACAATCAGTTTCTTGTCTTTCAGGAGCCTTGTGCCTTACTGTGTAATACAATATAAACATGAGCTCTGTTTTCTCTTAGCATTTTCATTTCAGTTCATAATAAAATAAATCTTCTTATTCACATAAAATAAATAGAATTAAAATGAAGTTGACACATTACTTTGGAAATTAGTTTTATGTAAATAATAAAAACAGATCCATGTGCTATTCTATTTTATTTCCATTCCATTATTTGTAAGAATTGATTAAGACAAATGATGAGCCATTCATGCTACAAGAGTCCAACATATGGAACTGACATTACAGCAATTGTCAGAATTTTGTTCATTATTTCTTCAGTTTCAGTCTATGGCTTGTTATCTCCCACACTTTGCACCCTGCTCCAGAGTTAACTGAAGCCATCAAAAGAGTGGCAGGGAGGCTCTCAATAGAAAATCCTGCTGGTGATCTGGTGATGCAGTGCCAGAGCCTCTCTGGGCTAGCTCAGCACTCTGGCTCATGCCACGAGCGGGACAGAGCAGGGCAGAGAGATGAACCCTGATCTGCCTTAGAGCCCAATGCTCTACAGCAGCTGACAACAGCCCAGGTGAGAGATAAAGAATTGAGGAGGAGGCTCTTAGTGTAGGGTTCTCTCAAAGTAGTTTATTCAGGGGAAATCCAGGTAGCAAAGAGCTAAATAACATCTTGACAGGGGATTTTATATGCCAGGGGATGCAGGGGGTGGATACAGAACCCTCTCCAATCAGAAGAGACGGGGGGAAGTCCTTAGGGCAGGATCAGACACAAGATAACCAATAACAAGGGATGGGGAGGACGTCAGCTGAGGGACATGGAGAGCAACCACTGGGGCTTCAAGGGTCAAGGAAGGATGTGGAACCAGGGGCAGGGCTGACAGTGACTGATAGGAGTGAGGGGCAGGGTTCAAGGTGACCCATAGGGAAGGTGCTGGAATAAGGGGTGGTACAGGAGGGATTGACAAGGGGGTGGGGAGATACAGCTTGGGGTGAAACCAGCAACACAACAATACAGAGGAGTGCAACTTTCAGGTAAACCAAAAGACATAGGGGGGTGGCCGAGCTACAACTTTTACAATTTCCTTAATCAGAACATTATTAACTTAAACAAACACATACCCCACAACAATCTGGGACTTGGGAGTTGCTAAGAGGAGTCCTACCAATTCAGATAGCCAAGCTGCCAGAGAAAAGCAAGAGAGCTGGCAATAGAAGATCCCTGGCACTGCCTGGGCCAGGAATAAGGAACAAAGTGTTTTACAACTAATTTTCTAATGGAAGACAACGTGATCATGCTACATCTCTGTCCATCAGAGAGGTTGACTTGGTTGCTCCTGTCCCTGAGAACAATGACTGAAGTTTTTTTAGGCAGCTCCAGAATGCAAAGCCATAATAGGACAGCCTGAAATTGCTTCAGGCAGAGGGAAGAGATGGTTCATAGCAGCTGGCTGAAAGGAAGGTATTTTCTGTATTCTGAAACCTGAAAATAAAACCCAAGTACTTGAACTTTCAGTAGCCACTTCACTCCACTCTGAGAAGTTTCTGTCATAGAGAAGTTCAAACTCCTTCATTCTCTCCTATCCAAGAGAAGTAGTCTCCTCCCTCATTCTTCATTCTCTCCTAACCTTGCTGGAGAGATTATCCCTTCCCCACAGGGACAACTACAGTTTAACCACTTGTTCTCTGGTTTTGAAACATTTGTGGCTGTATTAGTGACTTGTGCTCATCACTACTAAAGCAATGTGGAGCATCTGCTTTCTCCAAGACAGAGAGAGGACTAAAGAAGGGATAAGCCATCTCATGCTTTAAAATGTAAAGACTTTTAGGGGATTTGTGGACTTAATACATTTGCATTCCTTTGCAGATACAGAGCAGTATCATACGTAGATGATAATTAGAAGCATCAGATTCTTTCAGTGGGACTTACCTCTTCTAGTAAACATTCCTCTTAGTTTTTAAAGCTTACTTAATATTCACACTTTTTATGCATAAGAAATTTTATTCATCTTTCAGTCTCTTTCACTTATTTTTCCATAGTTGTATTGCATGAGATTTACATTGTGAAAATGCTAAAGCTATGCTGAGGCAGCATCTTCTTTTCTTTAAAATACATGTCCTTTTTTTTTCTTTTTTTTTTTTTAATCAAACAACTTCAACATATTCAGGCTGTCACTAAAATAGCTAAGCACCCCTAGGACTATAATGCTTGCCCAGACAAATGCACATTCCTGTCTGTAGAGACCTAGCCGGAATGTCTAGCATCAGAATTTCACATTTTGTGCAGTCAATTCTATTTCACGTACTAAGCCACAAACCCATTACAGTTGAGAACAGCAGAAAGTCTGTTTTAAATTAGGTGACGCAAATACAGTAGTAACAGAAACCCCAGAGAGAGCCCAGATGTATAGCACATACATACAGGCAAGTAGGAAAGGCAGGTATCATTTAAAATGTTTTCCAAATTCACAGGTTTAACAAACACTACTAATATATTTACTGAACAAAAAGGAAATGTAGTGTTTTACATTTCCCTTTTACTGAAGCTCTACCAAATATGAAAGCAAGAGAAACAGAATCTCAGAGTATCTTCAGTGAAGACTTTTTACAGCAAGTGGTCTCTTCCTTTGAATGCAGAGCTACAAGAGACAGGACAATATAAACAACTAAGGAAGGCAAGCCTTGCAAAGAAGACATTTAGACTCACAAAAGCCTTGATCATTTACCAGAAAAAAGCAGGAGAAAAAAATTACGCAGGCAAGAAATTAGAAAATATTGCATTTTATACTGTAGCTCCTTAAGTGAGCAAGATGACCACATCAAATTCATTTTTAGACTACCTGAGATTGTTCTAGCTTTAATGTGGAGACAGAAACAAATGGCTGGTAATTTTTTTAGTAGAATTGTTCTATTTTTCAAGATCATGATTGATTATGTGATTTGATGTAAAAAAAAACAAGTTTGCATGATGAGACAAAACCCATACCTGTAAATCAGTGGATTAAAATAACTCATTCAGTTCACTTTCTAATAGAGAATTGCATGAAATTATTTGATTCATAAATGAAATGACTAATTTATTTTAACATTGGAAATATTTGAAGTGTCACTCATCCAGCTCAGTTCTTCCCAGCTATGGTTCTAGCCATAGTACATTGTTGCACTTCTCCAAGGACAAAGGAAGTTATTCAGAACAGGTTAGTGCCAGTAGAACCTACACCTTTTGCTGTGTTTTGAGATTTTTAAGACCAAGAAAAATTGCATTGTTGAGGTGATAAGGCCTTGATTTATATTAAGGTAGCTCAGTAATTCAAGAAGAGCTGGAACAAACACTAAAGAAGTTGTAGCCATTCACATACACACAGAAAAAAAGATAAACTGAAGATATATTGAAAAAATATTTTCACTTTTAAATCAACTTTTAAAACCCCACAGAAATCCTCTACATTTAAGAAGGAAGCAAGAAAAGCATGCACATTATGAAGCATAAGTTAAATATGAATCACACAGTAGTTATGTCAAATTGCTATTGTACAATCAGCAGCTGGCTCAGAAACAACTGAGAAATTGAAATCTCTTCTGTTCAAAAAGGTTGGCTGCAAAAGCAAGCATCTCTTTCACTCATTGAAAGGTGCCTAGGACATATATTTTTCATCAGCACTGACAGATACAATAAAAGCCATTAAAGTGAAGTGTAGTATCTCACTACAGACAAAAACTTGTCCAAAATGTTTCCTTTCTTCTTCTGTATCAGTCCTCTAGATCTTTCCTTTTTTCTCCCATGTCTGTCTCTAGAATTTGGTTTACTTGCATAGGTTTTCCCTCCTCTATTTTTCTATAGTAGTTGCTTCTCCTTTATATAATAAGCAATCTACATTTAAAAATCAATTCTTATAGACATTATTCTTTTAGAGTCTTCAAATCCATGAGCCAATGTTTTAAATTCATGTGACACTTTAAAGAAAGCCTGTCTTGTGGTATTTGACTGAGATGAGTCAACACAGCAAAAAAGGAAATAACATACTATTCTTAAGACATACATACTTTGTGATAAATAAAAAATATTTCATCTTCAAATATCACTGTGGCACATTCACTCTATAGTCCATCTTGTCTTATTATTCATGTCAGGAAAATAAATACTGAGGGATAGTGTAGGAAAAGCTAAAAACTAAAAATAATTAGTCTTTGATGTTGAAAACAATCTTTTAGTAATAAATTTATCCAATCTAGCCTGACAGAGTCAGACTATGATTCAAAAAAATGAAGTCTGCAGCATACGATAGGAGTGACAGAATTANGGGGTTTCCCTTCTCTAGAGTACCAACCACTCAGTGTTCTGAGTGGTATAAATATAAATATATTTATTAAAATATATTTAATAAATGTCTTCATACTGCACCTGTAAATAATCACTGCAAATAGTCCTATATTTCCTAAAAAATAAAACAAACATCTTTATAATAACAAGAACATTGCTAAAAATCCTAAAGCTTTTTTGAAAGATACTTCCTAGTGAAAGTAATTAATGAGATTTAAGCCTAAAGCAAGGTATTTAGCTCTAGTTCATTATTGCATCCAGACATGTGGGTCTGCTGGATGACTGGGGTTTTTTCTTCACATTTTAATTAATTATGCATTTCAATAAAGCTAGTGTATAAGCCAAATGGCATTAGAGGTTTATCATCCCTACTTTGTGAAGAATAGTGCAAACTGAGAGTAAATCTTAATAAATACAGAATATTTCCAGGATTTGTTGCATAGCTTCCTTCATGCCTGAAAGGTTCAGAAGAATAAAATATGTGGGCCCAAGCTGCAAGCTTTGGTATAATTTGTCAATCAATAAAAATCTCTGCTGAGGGCAAGAAAAGTATCCAAGATTTGCATTACAGAACAAAATTTGCATCAAGACAAAAAAGTAGAAGAAAAAAACAAACAGTATTTATTTTCAAACAATAACGCAGAAATATTTCATGTAAAGTCTTTTACCCAAAGACTAGGCATTTCTTTCAAAAGATGCATTCAAAATGAAATGGATGAAAAAAAACCAGAAAATAAGAACCTTTTTTTAGAGGAAATGACTGGAAGTACAGCCTCATTCAGTCTAGTAAAGCTGATGCTAATGGAGAATATGATAATCTACCACCAATATACTATGAAAAGTAACAAGTACTTTTTATGCAAGTATATGATAAACTAACCATAGAGAGATGTAGCCAGCAAATTACAAGGCTTTTTTTAATATCAAAGGATGATTCTGGAACAATCTTTCAATTACAGAAACAACTGAACTAGTCTGAGTTGAGGCCTGATAAATTTACAATGGACTTAATTTTCTTGCTGTTTTACACATTTCTTAATCTCTCAAGTGTAGGAATGCTTTCCTGATGCTTTAACGTTTTTCTTGCTTGTTCTGTTTTTTAGCATCCATTTTCTGTCTCATAACAGCGTAAAAAACTGCAGGAAACCATATATAATGATATGATTCTGTCACTGTAATTTTGGTCTTGTGCATCTCAATGATCACATGCCTTTGATATGCCACAGAAAGTTTTTAAATGCTGCATTTAATGGTAAATGTGGTAAGCCACAATTGTAGAGCTTGGTAATGCTTGCTTTGGGTTTGCAAAATGGGATATCAAAGAGGTATAAGATCAACTTGCCATATTTGGCACCATCAAGTTTAAGTTAAACTTGTATCCTAGGTGAATGGACAGTCAAAACCATCCCTCTGGAAATAGCAGGGTACTGTACATAAGCAAGAAAAATTATTGGTTGTAAGGCAGTCTGGACTGAATATAACAAACTCAGCTGGCTTGAGCTCAGGGAGCTGTTTCTTTTGCTTCATAACAGAGGTTTTGTTTCAGAAGTTGGAGACTGTGTTTAGCCCAGCAACAAACTCTGAAATGAATCAACCATGTGTAGGTTTGATAGTGTGTTTACCAAGGCTTCCCTGTGTGTATTATTTTGTCCTTGTACCTTAGCATGATGTGGCTGCCTGTTTACTATCCTACACTAAAACAAAAAACTAAAAATAAACCAAAGTCTTCCCCTTAAAATATTTTTTTAATCAATTGTACCAGAAAAATACATTTCTAATCATCCAGAAGACACATCTACTATAACACTAGCTCCCAAAAAATGGCTAGTCCCTCCCATTCTCAAACAACTCATCATGCATTTTCCTTCTTTCTTGATGGTTAATGGGTCATACTCTATGACACATTTTTAATTCCTTTTGTCAGTTACCAACATTTTCCTACTCCCTTTGCCATTTTTATCTTCTTTTATGGACTAAACTACGTTATACAATCCAACTTTCCCATTTCAGGTCATTATTATTATTTTAAGGTAATTTCCAACTGAAATATACATCCATCCATGCTGCAACTTCCATTACCTCACCAAATCTTTTCTTTGTTCATAAATTTGTGAAAGATTATGATAATCTAAATATATCATTGATATGTTTGGTTTGTTTTCTCCTTGTGAAAAAGTAGATTTAAGATTCTTAGAAATTACTATGAGTTTGCATAACTTTTGCCACTACCCTGGCCAATGTAAAATAGCAGCGATCTAAAAGAATTAAATGTCCAGCAAATTTTCAGAAAACACAGCAGAAAATATGGAGTATAAACATGCAGAATTAACTTACCTGTTAAGTCTGCTGTTAAGTAACACAATACTGAAACAGTAAATATGGATCCATTTTTTCACCTGTTGGGCTCCTAGTAACATATTGATTAGCAAGGGACAGAAAGTTTCATAATATGCTTATGGGAATCCATTGTGGTAAGAATGTAAGCAAAAAAAACCTCTATACTTCTGATACATTGATTTTCTTAGATTTATAGTGAGAAAATGAACAGCATAATCTCAGCTAATGAAGACCAAACCATGTGCTTCTTATATCACTTATTGATGACTTAAATGGACATAAGTTTATTTAAACAACCATGTGAATAAAAGTGGCATCATGATGAGATTATACTGTGCATGGCCAGAATTAAAGTTCTGTTACAGAGATATTTGTGTTTGAGAATTCAAGCTTGTCATTAGCCATCTTCCTTGCTGCTGATTTCTGAATGCTTATTCCATGGTAGATACAGAATGGAAGGGAAGCCTAGAGGATTTACCACAGCAGGAATTAGCATCAAGTTACAGCATAATAAGGAGTGATGAAAACTTCATGATAAACCATACAGCTGGATTTTCTTTTAAAACAAATATATAGTATTCTTAGGCATTTTCTTCAACATACCAAAATTGAATTATACTTTAAAATTCATGATTGCAAAATAGACTGCCTTAGTCTAATGACTCTCATTTTACAGAGCTGGAAAAAGAGAAAAAAATATAACCAATAAATGCTATTTACTGGTTGTTTTTAAAATCAATCTGATCTGTTTTATTTTACATAGGAATATTGGGCTTTAATAAATCATGACTCTCAGAATACAGTTTTAATTTGATTAAATANCTTGTATCTCAGGACTTACTAATTCCAAGAATTTCCTCTTTTCAATTATACTGTCCTCCTAGTCTTAGCTCTTACTTCTTTTTTCTTTAGGTCTAATAGGCTATCTCAAACAAACTCAACATGGGAAACAACTTGTCCTTTTGGTCTTCAGGTTACCATAACTGTGAGATGAAGCTCTGTAACTGGCACAGAGAGTACATAAAGGTAGATTTTTATGGCAGTTCATTTCAAGAAAGAAAAAAAAAACAGCTATCTGAGACTGCTCAAACATTTGGAGTTTTAAGAGAAGCTGGCTGAAAAATCAAAAGCAAATGAAATACCTTACTGCTAAAGTTTACTTATTATTCTCACAGTACATCGGGATGTTCTGTACCACCCAGCCCTCCTGGCTGTGCTTCCTGGTAGTACCACAACAGTGACCATGGCCAGTAACACTCAGAAGCTAATTCCAGGGAAAAGCCTTGCCTTTGAAAAAGCTCACCTGAACTGAATAAATCTCTCATCAGGCCCAATTTCATCTTTTTATAAAGTGTAGTGCACAACAAACTGTG
Source organism: Anthoscopus minutus (assembly GCA_013399455.1). Classification (NCBI taxonomy): domain Eukaryota; kingdom Metazoa; phylum Chordata; class Aves; order Passeriformes; family Paridae; genus Anthoscopus; species Anthoscopus minutus. The sequence goes on from VWYI01013665.1 coordinate 26,505, forward strand.
ATCAAACAAGTGACACAATTCACCTTTCATCATACCATGGATGGAATACAGTGCTCAATTGTTAATTTAAAAAATATCTTACTGCTAAATTTTACTTATTATTCTCACAGTACATCAGGATGTTCTGTACCACCCAGCCCTCCTGGCTGTGCTTCCTGGTAGTACCACAACAGTGCAGAATCCTTCGGAGCTCTTATACCAGGAG